>MNPL01013011.1:0-42388 GCA_002081605.1 Tropilaelaps mercedesae
ATATATATATATATATATATATATATATATATATATTTTCAAACCTCAGAGATGTTCGGCTCTGAACGAGTATCTGTCTGATGGAAGCGAAGACATGAAAGTTAATATTTAATTATACCATTTCTAGCTAGAATAAGCGATGCTACTCGATAGGCTACTTCACTGCTGCGCAACGCAGATTTTCACTGGAACGTCTGCGTACGTTTATACGTTTATGGTACGTTTATGGTACGTTTATGGTGTTCGATACCACAGAATGGGCTTTGAATAAGAAACAGCCTTTTTGGCTATCTTCGACGGCCCAATAAACGCTTTCATCGTTGTTCATCGTGAATCAACTATTGAAATTGCCTTGCCCGTTACAAAACTAAATAGTTTAAATTTGGTGAAGATTCTATTTATGCGACGGAATTATCTCAAAATTACGGATGGTAGTGCTGTAAACATGCCGACGTTTTGATGAAAAATTACAAAAAGTCTGTTGCGTACTAAATGTTCTAATGAAATAACGATATGAGTCGCGATTTCGACGCAGCGTGTAGAAGTCTAAAATTTCATCAGCGAGACAAGGAAACAATAGATCGCGCGTTTAACGCAACTCAAGACTCCTCCCAGACATAGCCAACGTCGTCACAGTAGACGAATGTCATGACAAAATACCAGCTTTCATATGTGTCTTGTTTTCTACATAATTTTTAGTTCAGTTGTTGCATATCCGTATATGGTACCATAACCAACGGGAACCATAAAGAAGCGGATTAGTAGACCATTCAGCAACCAGCCCACAGCTATTCACTCGGGGACCGATCAAAATCGAACATGTGTAAAATGGCCCTATTTGATTGGTTAGTAGCTATATATGTGTGTGTGTGTGTGTGTGTGTGTGTGTGTGTGTGTGTGTGTGAAGCTGTTCTTAGCGGCTCTACACTATTTGTTGTTGTTCCTATAAGTCTTTACCCATGCGCTGTCTATGTTTATGGGGTACATCGACTATCCTATTCTTTCTCAGCTGTTATGGGCTTTCCCATCTAATTAGCGAAACAAATAATTCAATCTGGCTGATTCTCTTTTGCTTTGTCTCCTCCTTTCTCGTGTCGTTTCTCTCACGGTGCAGTCCTGGGCCTAGCAGGCCACTGGGTTGATGTCGGTAGCAGGCCAATGAGGGAGTGGGCTATGGTTGTGCTACCGCTCTGTTGGCGTTCGATACCGCAGGAGCTACTGGGATACAATGTACATCCACCGTGTGGCTGGATGCCCTCTCGGGCAGCTGGCCCCCTCGACGCGTGGCTGCATTGCTTGGTGGTGACGATGGCGATGGTGGGCGACGCATCGAGCTTCTATTCTCAGGAGGATCAGAGAGCTCCGCCACTGTTCTAATGTCCTAATCTGTAAAAGTCCCGCCCAGGAGGAGAACTCACTTGCCCAGGGGCGTCGGCACGAGGAAGGGCACGGGGAGTGAAGACGGAGCAATGAAAAGGGCGCATGAAGGAGATGGGCCGAGCGGGGGGAAGCCGGTCACCGCCGCGCGTGTGGGACATTCACCAGGGGCCACCATCCAGACATCCTGCCGTTGTCGTGGCAAACCTGTCTTTTCCCTACTTGCCTGGCTAGACAACGAGAAACGAGGCAGGACACTATTCTGGGACAGTAGAAGAAGTACGAAAACAACTTCGCTCTTTTAATGACCCGAATCAACGCCTCGACCGTGGTCTCGCGCCTGTACACGCGTAAATGCTCTCTGTCCAGTCGAGTACAACTTATCTATGGAAACATTACCACGCATACACACACACACACACTTATATATGTGAATTGTGTTAGTGCACCTTTTCCGTCTCGAAATCTTCTTTGCAAAAAAAAAAGCGGAAAAATAACCGTTTTCACTTGGCAATGAGTGAAAATCACATGTTTTAGCAGGTCAGGTTATAGCTCGAGCACTCTACTTAGTATATTCGAACGATTTTGTTAGACAAAATAGCGCCAGCATTTCCCACATGAGTCAATGAAGTAATATATACTTATCGAAGTACCGAATTACCAAATAGAACTTGTAAAGCATTCTCACGCACAATGTTATCGTGTACATTGTTGCCACATTCCGATCTAAACTTTTCTCAGGGCTGACCGTTAGCCAACGCTTTGGCTTCCGCATTGTTTCATGAGACGTGAAATATGCAACTCCATTCATGTAAATGTGAAACGACAAAAATCGAATCTACGTATCTCATTCTGTCACAAGCCGTACTCCAGTGAGTGCCGGTCTCGGCAAAAAAACATTTAGTTTGCACGACGGAATGCTCTTCTTGGAGCTGAAAAATCCTCATCCTGAGCTATCAGGAACGTTCTGCTTTATACAAAGCAGTCCAGATAATGTTGAAGAAACGATTAAATAACCGAATAAATTCGATAAATAAGGTAACGTCAAATATTCACCGGCATAAATTGGCCTTCTTGCGTCTTTCACACATTAACTGTTAGACATTTACATCTACTTTCGACGGCTTCTAAGTTTGAACTATCATCGAATTTAATGAGCTTTTGTGACACCTTTGTAACTTTACCACATTACTGGCTTTCTTTATGAAGTTTCAGAATCGTACCGCTTGAACCAATGTTGAACCATTCATAATTGGATTGGAACTTATATTCGTTTCGCTGAAGTGTTTATCAGAAGGTTTTTTTGCGTATCGTTTTTGAACGCCGAATTCTCTCTACACGCACAGATATCTCATCAGCTACGATGTCATATCACCACATCTCCCGTCCATGTTTGGGATTTCGATGGGTTTATAGGAGCAACACTTTTTCCCTTCTTTTGCTTGAAACTTCACCGTGTCCCGACTCCTTCGTTCAATGCCACTCGAATACTTTTCGCGAGCAGAGAGACGGGGTATTTGTGCCCTGGCCATCAGCCCCTACAGCACAAACGTTGATTGGCTGTGGCTAGAAGGAAGTGGTGCGAGAGATACGCGCGAGTAGAGCGTAAAAGTTTGTTCGAATTGTTCTCTTAATACTTATACAGGCAGCAGCAGCAGCAGCAGCAGCAGCAAAAGAACTGCGAACACGATAGAGAGCAACTGAGAAATAGGATAGAAAGAAAAGAGAGAAAAAGCGAGAAACGTTATCGTCACGGCAAGTGTCGATATTCAAGTTGCGAGCGGATGTCCGCGATGGTCGTCGCGCTGGTGGTTGTCGTGGTGTTGGTTGTGCCGTACAGCTGCCTGGTACCGGTGGTGGTCCTCCGTGGTCGCGGTTCTCTTTCCTGCTGACATGGTCATAAGTTTGTGTCTGTTAGGAATGTCGAGTCCTTGTCCCCTACTCCCGTCCCCGCCTCCAGGCCACCAGTTTCTCCTTTCTTCCTAGCACTCTTTCAGCTCTGTGCTATTTTTTTCTTCTATTTGGGGGCAGGATGCTTTAAAAGTTCAAGGAGACGACCATGGCGACGTATTTCCCTTTGCTACTGCTAGCCGCCATTGGGTTCTGACTTTTCTCTCACTCAAGTCGGCCTTTGCGCGTTTCGGTCGGTCTGTCTGGTCCTCGCTGTTTCAGCCGCTTCTCAAGCTTCGCTTGCTAAAAGGGAGGCAGGGCAAAGGGGCGAGAAGACAAGGGGACACGAGAGACATACAACATTGATCCCTAAGTTGGGCCGTCCACCCACGGAGCCCCAATTACATCTTTGGAACATTCTTTTGCTGCCACCGGCCTCTCTGCCCTGCACGTCCAGTCGCATTGCGCGCGTCATCCCTTCACGCCGCTCTTCTCCATTGAGACACCAAAAAGAAACAGTAGCCGAAGTCCCGAAATGCTCAAAGACGCCAAACATATATACACGTACCTTGAATGTATCAGGTTAAAAACTAAACTCTTTGGGTGCTACCCCACGGTCCCCTTTTCCCCATTTTAGCTCGAAACTGCCTTCGCACCAGCTTTAAGGCAGCCTTAGGTACACAAAGAGTATGTGTCGCCAAGTCGAACAGACAAGCATCAGCTTAAAGCGGACTATTTAGCCATCTGGACCAGTGTATAAAACTAGTCAGGCAGACAAACGAGGCCGCCTTGAGCGTCAGAACTTTTGATTGAACGTCCCACAAGGCGGAAACAATCATTGTTGCTGCATCGGAAAGCGGACAAGACGGTATAAAAAGGAAGCTGATTTATAAGTGAAACATCTATTCGGCTCTCTGGGCTAAAATTTTTTACGTTTGTACAGTTAGTTTCTAGTGTATTCTAAACCACTTCTAGTGGTTATTCACAATTACATTCACATACAATCCCCTCGTTTTGTCCTGGTTGTTCCAAACTGTATTAATTAAAATTTGTTTGCTACGAATGTAATTTCGTCCTTTCATGTTGAAGCGTTTCGAATTTCCATGTGCAGAGTTTCGTTCAGATTCAGGGTATCTGCACTGCTTGCAATGGTTCGGCTCGCCTACTTTAATGATACGACCTGTACGTGGCCTATTGCGATCCATTAGTTTCGGTCTAAGTACCGCTGGTCATAAAAACTTTACCTTTTTGAACGCGAGCTTCATCTATTACTCGTGTTGAAACTGTTCTGTGTCTGAGTGATTGTTTTGAAATAACCTTCATGAGCTTTTCGGTCTCTGCTATCGTATTTCTCAGTTGGCTGGTTACATGAAACACTGCAACTCTGTTATCCCTGGAATTTCTCCGAATGCTGAACCAGAGTTGTTTGTGTGTTTTAAGAATTTCTGGGTCTTAATTTAGCGTCTGTATGAGTTTATGTGAGTGTCTTACTTAGCTCATCATAATAGGTTAAACCTGTGTTGCTTCATCCAGTGCAATTCTTTGTCGTGTTTTGCTGAATATGATGGACTACAATTGTTTGCATATTCTGTGCTATAATCGCTGCTGTTCAGGGCCAGCCTCTTAACACGAGACTACTTACAACGAGGTTCTTGTCACAAAATTGTGAAACTCCACTAGAAATTCTTGCGGCGAGTCAACGTTCACCTTAGCCACCTTGGAAAGCCAGAGGTGCAACAGACTGTCGTCTCCCGGTCAAATGACCAAGGCCGAGAATTTGCCTGTTTCAAGTCTGTCCAGAAGATGCTATTCTCATAGAGTTAAATGCAAATCTAAGCTCGTCAGGTTAGACAGCACTGCGTTGCATGTTTTTTTCTTAAATTCTTCAGGGCGACACAAATTTTATCAGTACCGGCTGCTGGCCCTTGTGTGAGGCCTGCATTTTTTCAACCGTAAATGGGTCTATTCTGTTAAACTCAAATTCGACAAAAAGATCCCTATGACGTTTAGATATTGACTTTCTCTAATCTGCAATACGGTAAGGACCAATTTGGACACGTTACAGAGGTAAAGATGTGGCGGATATTCAAAAAAAGGCTGGAAATTTTTCAATACTATTTTATGTACCAGCTGGAGTGCAAACTCTTGATTGATCGACCGGAACTCTCTCCCGATGCGCCACCGCGGCAACTGAATGACTAGCTGACTGTTTTTGTTTAGCGGTACTCTAGAAAATGTTATCCCAGAGTAAAGACGCGAAACAAAATGCTCAGCTAGCGACATCTCTCATGTACCATTAGGTTCTCCTAAAAATTGGCCTAAGCATTTGAACAATCTAAATGACATAAGTTATATCTCAGATGAAATCTGGTTCAGACAAATGTATAGTGAAAAGAGGGATACAACTTGACAAAGAGGGTTTCTATAAAATTTTTAATAAGTCATCAAAAAAATTTTATAACACTTTTAGTTTTAAAAACTATTATCCATTTTCGTGGTATACATAGAAGTAAGAACCTACGGATAATTGGTCCGTGATTCCAATAGCGGCGATTCAGCCGAAACAATAAATGGCAGTTGCAAATTCTATGTACGATACGCAGCGCAACTATTAGCATTTTAGCATGTTCCTTGTTGTAAAGTTTATTTCGAAACAAGATGGTTGTGTTGGTCGTTTCAGTTCGATAGAAGAGACAAGAAGGGCGCGAAAAGGGGCAGTTTAAGCGATGCCACTCTTCGACAGTCACGTGGGGATGTATATCCTAATCGAAAAATCGCCATGCAATTTCCGAGGCGTTCAGCCTTACCCCCCGCACAAGTCCGTGAGTACGGCTCCCCGTTTGATTCCTACGAATGCTTAACCGGTTCTCTCGTTTGTCTCGTCGGCAAATAGGTAACTTCGAGAGCATTGCTCTTTCTCACTTGACTAATCCGCAAATCGACACACAATCGCACACCCAGGACGAGCGCACCACAGGGATTTGAAATTGCCACAACTGGCTAGGCTTCACTCCTGTACGAGACGTTTATCGAACGCAGACTTCGTCGTTGGGTGAACAGAGCTCAGTAGACATGTGAGGAGGTTATGCCCTCACGAGAGAATGGGGTACGCCAAACGTCTTTGTAGGAACCACCTCAACTTTGAAGCTCCCACAACCGAATTTCAGCGCATAGAGTGGCCTTAGTGGAGTCTGTCGTCCGTCTCTTGCGTTTAACGCTTTGAGCATCATGACCAAGGGGTCTTTATCCCGCCTTTTATCTACCCCATACATGCACAGCTCTCGCCCACGCTTGGGTACGTATTTACGGAGGTACCCAATTGGATAGTTCAAATTTGGCGTAACTTAGAACACTCCGATTCTGCGTTGCATAGAGCATTTATACGTATTCAATTTGATACACTATTTCAAACTCTTGTATGAGAGTAGTTTCTCTAAACGTTATGCCTTCTTGAATTAATGAAAATAAAATAAAATGTATTTAAAAATACTGATCGAATATTGTTATGATAATGCATCTCCGTCCACTACATTTCTAAATTCTACAATGATTTCAGTTGGCGTCCATTTCTAAGAATCTTACCGACGATGTCTCCCGACTCTCGTGACAAAAACACACAAATTCCTGTGTCCGTTGAGCGGGAAGAACTCGGTGACCACGATGAAATCGCTTCGTGAATGCGCACCCAAATCTGCACTCATCTTCAATACATTTCTTCTCTCATTTCATATTCGATTCTTTTTTCGTCGTTTGCAACAAGCTTACCGAGAGCGCGACGATTATGATTATCCATACTCGCGGGGCTCAGTGAACAATATTCAAATAATCGACTTCATCAAAAATCGCTTAGAAACCCCCTGTCTTGCTACTCACCATCAGTATCACTATCCGTGGGTTCGCCATCACTTTTTGCTTTATTCGACTGCTAAATACGACGAGCGCTAGTCGGGTGTATGGCATAGACTATCCAGCAATTCGACCCCAGCCTTTCTACCCTTAAAATAACCTCCGGCCTGAATGACTCTGGTAGGCCGAACAAAACGCGCAGCTTCGTCGCTGATCAGCTTCTCTCCGATCCGTGTCCTTCCTCCTTGGCAAAGTGAAATCTTAAATTTGTCCGGAGTGATTTTTCGCCAGTGTTACGAACGGGCTCGTGGGCGGGCCTCGTTCGATTCTAGGTCTATCGGGCACCAAAGTGGAAATCTCGCCGGTTAGTTCGCCTTCGCCCGACGATTTTGAGCCATTGCCAATGGACGGCAAACGAACGTGGTGGTTCGGGGAGAATAAAGTCACCGCGTGCTGTATTCGAGCATGTGTCATCCGCAGCCGCCACGCAAGCACCAACAAGAGCAGCAGCAGCAGCAGTGGTAGCACTTGAACGGCCAGCCATTTCCTCGTCGGTCTCGCGGCCCACGTTACCACGGGGGCCAATGTCCGGCAGCTTGGCCGTCGACGGCCCATGCACGTAAGCTGCTCTGCATATGTCTGCAGCAAAGTGTAGCTGCCTCAACAGCTGCAGCAACGACATTTAGGGTTGAATAGCATGCGCCCTTATCCGAATCATGCGAGCAGCTACGGCTTGCTGCACGAGCGAGCGCGGCGACCCATGCCGCGATAGCAGGAACGTAGTGACGCAAATTCGCTTACGAATTTCTCTCTCTCTGTGTCTGCCTCTCGCGTTTTCACTTGCGTTCGTTCGTTTGCTGCTCTCTGCAGCATTCTATTTGGCTCGTCCGCCTTCCTCATTTTTCTCCCATTTTCCTCTCACTTTCGGTCGTCTCTCTGTTTTTCTGTTCTCCTTCGAACGGCGGCAGTGCCAGCACAACCACCAACGGCGACAGCGACGAGTCCAATGAACAACAACGTCCGACTGGGGTCTCTAGGCCTTCCACTAAAATGTGAACCTCTCGCGCCACCACCACTCGGTCTGTTGCACCGCCGTAGGGAACAAGGCTAGGCGTAGGAAAAACAGGCAAATTGAGCTGAAACTGGCGCGGCAGCAAATCGCTTGGTAGCGAAACGACCAGAGGGACGGAAAAGATTTGAATCGAAGCGATTTGGTGACCGACCCAACCCCTTAGTTTTTCCACCGTCATGACCTCCCTCTGCCTATCGAATTCAGAGTCACCCTCGAGAAGTTCGTACGGCTTTAACCGCCGCCAACCCTCTTCAAACTAGCCGGATGACGATACCTTGTTGCCCGATGACTCCTCCAGACGTAAAGCCTCACTCGAAAAGCGAGATTAAAGCTTCGCTTTCATCTTGCCTTCATTGGATTTTCCTCGTCGTTTGCCTTTAGCACCTAATTCTGACCGCTTCACATTATTTCTAGCTAGCCTCGACGGCCGAGGACAATCGCATTTTTACCATTCGCTGTTGCATGGTAAACCTCCAGAATCGGACTGCAAGTGGCAAGCAATTACTACATGTTTTCTTGCATTGTTTGACAATTGCCTCCTTGCGTGAGCTATTATATAGAGTAAATCGCTCCTCGGGCCAACTTATTCACGTTGCACATACAGAATTGCATATATGAATGGCGTCCAGCGGACGATATCCTAATCAAGACGGAGTGTGCAACAGGATAACAGGCAGTTTTGGATCATGTAGTATATTTCAGTACGTATCGATTATTTAAATTTAAGAAATATAGCAAGAAAACTGGATTTTCGTTCGAAAATATGATGGCGGCCCCAACAATAAGTCGTCGTTGGATCAGCTCTTTGAAATACATCAGACACAAACCTTTAAGAAGTAATATAACGGTAAAATTTCCCAGTGTTTTTGTATGCAAAAGATTCAAAATTATATTGAGAATGATACTATAAACTAACTTTATACTCATAGTGGCAACATTTAGTTCTCGCAAGTAGAAGTGACGACGGGTTTATGACTTAGGGCAATAACTCGTTTTTATGTTTTCTGTTTTTTTTTGTGTTTTTATGTTGTTTGTATACTTTTCCGAAGCTGAGAAAATATTTCCTTTCGTACAATACAAAGAGGCATATCTCGATATTAATAAAAATGTTGCCTTAAATAATATTGGTTCTTCTACAGTTATTTTATAAAAATGTTTTATTTTTTGTTGAAACAATTTTAATATTGATCAACACGCCTGTTGCCTCAATAGTCTTCTTCTTTTCAGTTTAGTCACGTAGAGGTCTGATCCGTGCCAGGTAATAATGTCAATGAAAATGTTTTCGGCTCATTTTAAAACCTCGCAAGGAATTACTTTTACACTTTTACATCAAGCAAAGGACCGAACTCGTAGTTCCAAAATTGCAACGAACGGAACGCGACCACAGAAAAACGCCACTTTGACGTTCAATTAAAGTAACATGTGCTAACTCACCTAATTGCTTGTCCTAATCTAACACACTGAACACTCTTATTGGTTTTATTAATACTAACAAAATTGGATACTCCGAGTACGTGTAACGTTTTAATATATGGGTTTCTGTCTCGTTTAAGTGGATAGCATTCCTTAACTAGAAAGCCTAATTTTATGCGAAGAGTAGAGATCTTTCTTTGTATTGACATTTATAGAGTACACTAACACTCTTCAATGCACTTCGTTATCATCAATTTCGTGTATTTTTCTCTATGCACTAAAGCGTTTCTATCCGCCCCACTGTTTTACAGTAAAGCAAGAAAACATGTTTCTCAAAAATAGAGCGACGAAACTGCCGGAGACGGCCAATAAAGATTGCTATAAGACCGAATGTTTGTTTAAAAAACTGATATAAGGCCGAATATTTGTTTATCTTTAGGTTCTCTCTTTATCTTTTACTGTTGTTGCCCTGTTTTCTAAGTTAAGTTTAGTCTGGCCGAGCCAATGCTCGATCATGTAGGGCAGGAACCGTAGTTTTAATAATATCTCCACAGATTCGAGCTTTAACGTAGCTGCTGCTGAAAACGTGCTCTTCAATAGTCGCGTTTGGAATTAATTTGAACAAGCTTATTAAACGCTATTCGAATGTTGATGTCGGCAGAACATATATGCAAATGAACTCTAAATTCTATCATTTGCTGAAGTAGTAAAACACCAGAGATGTTCTAATGACAGCGCATCCTCATCAAATCCGTTGAAGACGAGTTAGGAAATACACATATACAATAAGTTACAATAAGTTAACAAAGGTAAATCAAATAGAGCCCTCAAGGAGAACATTGGTAGAATTTTGCCAGTTAGCCAAACAAATTTAACCATTTGGGATATTTGTACCTGGTGATACATAAAAATTAAGTACGACAAAGTGTTTGGCATATCTTTAGGCTCGGAATTACATATTGTGACAAGACTTCATCACGCTGTGTCGGTTTTCACGAGTCCTCGTGGCCTAATGGATAAGGCGTCTGACTTCGAATCAGAAGATTGCAGGTTCGAGTCCTGTCGGGGACGAGTTTCTTTTATCTCGGAGCACTCTGCTTCACAAATTATAAAAACAAGAAAAAAATCGCTAAAAAAGTCGTCCTCGACAGGACTCGAACCTGCAATCTTCTGATTCGAAGTCAGACGCCTTATCCATTAGGCCACGAGGACTCACATGACACCAACTGTCGGACAAACAGAAGTACACACATTTGACTTCATTCTCTATTACGCCTACTCGTTGCGTTGCAATAATGCAGAGCCAATATTAATTTCAACTATGTAGTATAATAGTGTCAGCTAGAGTTGTGTGTTGGTGAGGCATCAACAAACCGACAGAGGCCCACTAGGAGGCGCCACTATCGAGAGGGTTTACAACAAAACAACGATTTTTAATCTCCATTTGCTAACGTTTGTGAGGGTAGATTCTTTTACAGCACACGTTACTGTGAGAGGATGCTTTGTATTACTAGACTCTAAGTTCTTTGTAACACTTAGTAACAGTGCGCATGTCGTTCCTAACTAGGGAGCCAGGATCAGCCAATCCAGTTCATTTACTGCAAATTTCGCCATTAGGGCCTCTCGGCTGCAAAATATGATCATGATGAAAGCATGAAAAGCGTTTTACTTTTAATAGTATACTTTATTAGTAAAGTTATTAGGGTGTATTCTACCTTTAACCTAGCAGCGATTTATGTTGCAAAATTGGACCTAGTTTCTCAGTACTCCCTGATTTTACTTTAATTATTTTCAAAAAGTGTGGCGTCGGTTCGGCAGAAGGCGCAGTTTCCGACTTAGCTCCATTGTTAAATCTTGCCATTGCTTTTTACTGAGCCAACTTGCAATCTACGGCTAGACAGCTTTTCAATACGTTTCTTCGATTTTTTTCTGAATGATTTTCAACTTACGCCCATGTGTTTCACATGCATTCGTTCAATACACTAAAAGACTATCACTATTTTTGTTACATCCACTTAACATTAAATTAAATCAGCATTTTCTATTACCCGGTACAGTTCCAGTGTCTAAGTGAAATAATGCAGTATTAATCAAATTCAGTACGGTCCACTAACGGCAGCGTAACGAAGAGAAGTAGTTAGGCACTTTTCTGCCAGAATCCCATTTTTTTTAAATAACGTACGGTTTTCGGGAAATGGTAAAATTATTTGGAGTACGAATACAAATAAGGGAACATTACACTTATACTGCAAACGCAATATTGTTGTATTCTGGAAAATAAGCATTTTTATTTTTGCCTATCTTTATCTCAAACTGCAGGAAACCGTTACTTAGTTTATGATATGCGTTCTATTAATAACTCCGAGCATTATCCAAATATTTTCTGCATTGGGACAGAGAGATACCTAAAGGCTCACGGCTTCACAATAAGGTATGTGCCTGAATAATGTATAACTTGCGCCTATACCATCTATGTTGTATAATGTGGGATTGGGTTAGTTGGATTCGCAGCCTTATGTATAAGAGTAGTCCTCACGTGGAATGTGTGAGCTGAATGTCTCGAAAAGGAGTACTAAAACACTTCTGGCGTGATCCCCCTTTAAAGCAGCGTTGATACCCGCTGTTCTGAATGATTAATTAAGATTATTTACACGTCAGTAACTGTTTAAGAAAAAAAACTTTGAAATTTGCAAACGAGCTTTACGCAGTTTTCGTACCAAATTTACGGATAACTTTTGTTAACTATTAGGTATTCTTTCAATTGTTCGGAATCGGTTTTGAGAATGGATTTCGTCATGTCACAGTGGTACCACCTTTGCTGTATTTAAGTCACTAAACAAATTAACTAATAATAGTAGTAATAATACTAATAATGCTTTAATAATGTTTAATAGCCTAACTATAGCAAGGGCAATGCGACTGTGAGATGACCAAAGAGCTGAAGTCAATACAACATTTAACAAATAATACGCAAAACATTGTGCAATCGTTTAATATATTCCCAGTCGTTTTTAACCTAATTTCAGGCACATATGCTTAAATTTTCTCCATACGAATGATCATAGTTACTGATCCAAGTTCTACTCTCGCTTTTGTGCCACTACCATATAAAGTGCGTCCCTGGGCCTGAAAGATGTTTCAAACGGTAGCATGGCATGTATCCAAAAATATCAAAATTGTTTAGTTCGCGCATAAGTCACTAATCGTAGCATTGCACATAACTTGTATATATAGAGAAGGAATGACCAAGTAGGCCTGGCGGCGACCGAGCCAAGCAAGTGACTCTCTCGGGGTGCGTATAACGCACATGCGCATACTAGCCAACGGCTAGCAGGCGTTCAATGCAGCGTCAGGTTGGGTCTCAATTGGGGGCCCGGACGGTGTAACTTAAATGGACTTTAAAGTAGCCGAATAAAAAATACGCGTGCATCTAGCGGCTAAATCAAGCTCTTTAGTTTAGACTCTGCCGTCAACGGGTCGGTTGAGAGACTGTAACGGACGATAACCCACGACCCTCAATACAGGCCTGAATGAATGAGTGTGGATGGGAGTGTTGCATGTAAAGTCGAATAGCCGTGATGGGCTGTCCTGAATGCGAAATTAAATCACGTGCTACTACGTTAGCTTCGAAGGGCCGTGCAGGGACTTCAGGGAAGTTCACGATTCGAGCATACACCATGCGATGCTTTTAAGATAAGATCAGCGACAGCATTTCCAACTAACTGCTACACTATTTATTTGACAAGTTTGCCGTAGAAAAAGAATATAAAATAGCATTATATAATAAGCTAATCATTTTTCTGAGTATCTACCTTTAAAGGAGAGGACAAGCGCTTTTCGTTTGGTCTACATCAGTCTATGTAAATATTTAGTAGGAGTTGATGTCATATAATTCAAACTTTCAAAACGAATTCACCGTTAATTACCAGACATTGAACGATTCGGTCGATTGCAACCTAGAATTGAGAAACAGAAGTTCAGTTAAATCGATAGAGCTACTGCCGAATCGGTAATTGCTCCAGTGGCGTGCTGATGGCCTTTTCAAGTCACTTGACGCGAATTATCGCGAACAAAAATATAATATACAGAAAAAGTACAACGAGTTCCATTAAATTACAATGAAACTTATCGTAATTAAATTTCTCATAATGATGAGTGCATATATGAGCTTATTGGACGACTGGGACCGATCAGGGTCAAAAATCAGATACCTCTTACCATACGCAGAGTAACAGGGGGGTAATCACTATGAACATGGACTAAAACTGGTGAACAATGAATGATGTGCGTATAAATACTAACTATGCAACTCGTGGTTTGCATGATCTGCCGCCGTATAGCATTCTCCAAACCATTTCTTATTCGATCTCATATTTGTGTAGTTGATAACGTACGCTCAAAGAAGTATATTGAAGACTAGCTGTGTGTGTAAAACCTTTATGGAAAACATCTGCAACACGATAAGTGAGAGTTAACAAGGCCCTGTAAGGGAAGTAATTACAATCGTTTGAAACTTTAAATGCGGCTCATGAGGCTCGCATATGTTAAAATGACCACCTTCCATCCTTTTAAATATAATGGCAAGTCAGCGAGTTCTATCTTGCCACACCGTTTGAGAGATATTTGTTAGTTATGTAACTGAATTAAAAGCACGCTCAAGAAATGCGGATTGACGTTAATGCACTAGCCAAAAAAGAGAAAGTTAGTTCAAGAAAAAAGTTAATTGAAGTTATACTTTGATAAATAAGAACAACTTCACCACAGCAACGTTTCACGAGTACGTAAACTTTTATCGGGCATAACTGCGATAAACTAACACAAGCTTTCGCCTTTCTATCGTCAATGTCTATAACGTAGCGTCTCTGGGCTATATGCTAAATGTTTAACAGTTTTGGACTGTTCTTGCCCACATTTGCTCAAAGTGCCAACCATCAAGACTAAGTTAAAAACAAATTAACTTTTTTACGTGACGTCACCACTTTTCAGCTTCAAGGCCGGTTAGTCCGCTCATAACTTTGCAGACTCTCCGTTCATATTCGAACACGGCCGGTATTCTAACATGCCTTATAGTTCTATGATTAATAGGCATTACAATTACAAAGCATTTGTTACAGCCAATCTCGTCGTCTTTCTATCTGATATATAACCTTCGCTCACTCCTCCGATTTCTTCTTTGATTCACTACTTGGCCTGAAATGCAAGGCCCCCGGCTCGCTTTGCTTTATCTGCCCGAGTCTGGGTCTGAATGTCCCTCCGGGACCTCTCTCAGTTCTTGCTTCGGCTCCCTAGCGGCCTACACGAGTTTGTCTGCTGGTCCGAGAGCCTAGTAGTCGAACTACGGGTCGACATTTCCATCGGATTGAGCCCATTCAAGTGCAGGAACTGGGCTGCCTACAGGCCCCTACTTCACCTAAACGAACAGCTGCTAACTAAAGCAAACGCTTGACATACGCACGGAGTTGATTTGCCTGAGTTTCGATAGTCACTACCGAGATGCGCTACTGCGAAGGGAAACGAAAGTACTGCTTCAACGCAAAACCTGAGAGGAAAAGTTGAACAGGTGAGTCCGGGATAGACAAGCCGAATTCAAATAGGTGGCAAGTAGGGGTAACGAAGATGGCGGGCCGGCGGCCAAAGGTGAACAAACGGAGAGAATCAGGTGGATTCTCTGCAAGGACCGGTCGCACCAGACAGGGTTGGGCCATCTTGAAGAGAGCGCAAGCGCTACGCCCACTCGCTTGAAGACGAAGAGGAAAAAAGGAAGACGAGGCGTTCTTCTTCTCACGTGGAGAATAAATCTCCGTTTAAATAATGATACTGGTCAATTATACACAACACCTGCTCCTGCAGAGATAGAGCAAGGGGGTGCCCGAAGGAGAATTGCGAGTGAGAGCAAGTACAACGGGGGGCTGAAAGAGAGCCCGTAAACTAGCTAGCCTTGTCTGGCTGCTGTTACTGATCCTATTCTTACCGGTCTGTTCAACCTAGGCTGACCCGTTGGCACTACGGCGGAAAGAACAGGTTGTGCAGTGTCTCGATCAGAAACCTACTTCTCTTTCGCTAACTTCCTGTCACCTTGCTTCTAGTCGCGCCGAGGGCCTTTACCTGGCCGCTCTTTCTCTCACCTGTTAGTGAGGCCAGTTAGTCGACGTCCGCCAAGGGTATCACGTGGGGCATAGGGGATATAGGGCAGAGACTACAGTGCGCATGAGCTGGCGAGAAGGATGGGTCGTGTAGGAATGAGAAAAAGGGCGAAGGGACAGCCGAGAACCTTGCCACTCACGCTTGCTTGCGCCACTCTCGTGGGCGCACGAGAGGTAGCGAATGGATGGAAGCTTGTCCCCTCATTGGCAATGGAGATCGATGGCCGAACCGGGGACCGTTCGGTGGCGGCGGTTCGTCGCGTTGTCGTGTGACCACGTCGACCGACCAACCGAGCGAGCAAAGGTAAAGAAACTTGGTCCCTATCTCTTCTCTCTCTCTTTCTCTCTCTCGTTTGCTCGCTTTCTCTAACTGACTGACAGAGACACTAGGGACTTCAAGTGCTACCTGCTGGGAACTCTTCGTTTTCCACCTCATTTTCTATCAGCTCACTGTCCATTAGATGTTTGTCAAACAATAGGAGAGGTAATCGCATTAGCAATGGTAATAGCAACCCACCGTTAATTACAAGTAAGGGAAATCGTTCAGTAAATCGGAAAATCTGCATTGGTAGCTACAAGAAAAATATTTGGCAAATAGAAAGGGATGTAAATAAATGCGACGCTTTTTTCCTGTGAGTAGCTTTTACTCAGATTTGGTCGCCGATTGGCATTCCAATCAGTTGAGGTCTGTAAATTCTCACTATATATAAAGACCACTATTGGTGCGTGCGATACAACATACCTACACACGTCATTCGTTTGCTAAACAATAATTCTCGAAACAGCTCCTCTAGACGGAACCGCAAGGTAACGAAACAACGCGGACTAGTTTGACGTTTATAGAAATTATATGGACGAAAGTAATATCAAGCTAGATAAAGATTTGTAACTAAAAGTATAAAGGCAATTAGAACACATTCAAAAATTATTTGTCTTTTACGGGGATTTCAAACTTGCGAGAATGATTATCGAAATTACAAGGTGAGATATATCGGCAAAAAATATAAGGCGTTACATTACATCTCACATTCCACTCGTATTTCAGAAATACCATAGGTTGTTATGTGTATTTAGTGTTTCGCAGGAATTTACAAACTAGGGCTGTGTCACTCCATAGACATACATTGTTCGAACCTGTACAAACGTTAAGTACATTTTCTGTAAGTAGAGCAGAACACAACTTTTTTAAAACTTCATAATAATAAATAATGTTGCAGCGGCGTAAAGACTCGGTTTGTAAGACTTACACAATTATATCTAACATGTGGAAGCAAAACTCAATAGTTCCTAACCTCAATTAAACTGAAAAGTCAGACATGGCAAGTTGCTAGTTCTGAGTCATGGACTGCTTGACCTTTGTATTAATAACAAAAATCGAAGGCGTTTTTAATGGATCATAATGAAATTACCAGGTTATCAGATTTTGTAGAAATCCGAACAATACTCTAAAGCTGTTTAAAACGTGTCCAATTTGTTAATCGTTTAGTAACATTGTAAATCGATGGCGCTGCTGATAATGGGTTATGTCCTTACCGTCTGGTCAGTTTGTCTTATGAGCAAAATGAGAAAATGCTGTACCTTTAAATATCAACCAGAGTTAAAAAAATTCTGACGACCGTGTCACTTTTTTGTTTGATGTCGAATTTCGAATTTGTCATCATTTTTTCTGGTTGATGGGTTGCTTTACATGATAAATTGATCATCACATAGCTTTCAGTACAGATGACTGTTTTGAAATTTCTGTTTTTTCAAACTTGGAACTATTTCTCTTCTTTGAGTAAATCTAAGAGAAAAAAGACAATGTGAAAAGAGTGTATAATATACGTACTTAGTAGACAAAACAAGGTAGAACATATACGATGTTCATACGCCATTTAACCTCGACATAAGTTACGGTTTGATCAACTTTTCAAAATAAATACCATTATATTTTAAATTTACGTCTTAAGAATTGCGTAATCTTTCTTGCACAAACTTAATGACTTACATCTTGTTTTCACATTAGAATAATCAAGACATCCTACGTATCTTTAACCATTAAGCGAAAGAAATTATTACCAGTTTCGCGCTGCGTGTGGAATCTTAGGTACATCGTTGAAGCAAGGTTACCGTCAACTACATAGCCATATCATCACAAATTAATAGCGTGCGCTTATATGGCATAGCGAATTGAAGTTAATTTATGCTTTACGGTTGAATCTATTATATTATTTTTTCAACTCAAATAACTTCAACTCGCCATAAAATTGATCTTTACGTGTTTTTCAACTTCCCCCGAGCTCGACTGCGTTCGAGACCTAACAGCAGCATATCAGCAGCAGTTTTTGGCGCCACCACCCTGACTATTTACAAACAAGGCCGGAACGTGGAGCGGACGACTAGCACGCGCCGCTGAGCGGACGAATCGTTTTATATGAATAGCTCGTGGCTTTCCTACATACGCTATTTTCACTCTCGATTTACCTGTGCCTGTTTGAAATCTGCTATATCGGTTGAGTGGATTACCCGTAAGAGTACATTGCCGGCAGGATGACGAGCCTCCCGCTTAACCCGAAACCGTTTTTGAATGGTTTGACCGGTAAGTCCACCTACAATTTGCCTTCACCGTCTGCTTATATTTACCTATCTGACATGCCTGCCGCTTTGTCGAGTTAGAATCGGGATTTAAACAAAAAATCGGGACTCTTCTTTTTTTAAGTATTCTCTGCGTTGGTATTTTTTGTTGCTGTCAAAGGACCTCCTCGACCTAAATGCTTATAATTAGGTTATCGACTATCGAACATATTTGTTCACTCTATTACTGTTTCTTTATGTGAACATTCGAAATGTTTAAATCCGAGCTGCCAAAGTTTCAAAACCGGTACCGTGGCTAATGTTCAGCCCTGAACCTAGAGTACCAGTTTTCAAAAACCTTGTCTGCATAAAATCCGCGGGTATTGTTCAGGCACTGGCATCACCTAAAATTTTATTTGTCAAAAAAAAAGCAAAGCCAGATCAACACAATAACAGAGTGCGCAACCCATCCTCGCTTTTCTACGCAAGCTACGGTTTCATTCGGACATTGGTTTTCCAGTGTGTGAAGTTTTTTCAGAGCAGCCAGCGTTGAAATATAGCCTAAGATGTGTTGGCGCAAAACTGCACTAAGCAAATCAGAAGAGCCCTGCGTTATCCTTAAAAAATGTAAGCTGTCTAAGGGTACACAGAGCTTTCAAAAATCTAAAACCAACGTGTGTTTTGATGTTTGCATTTCTAAACCATAGCCCAATTGAGCCGAAAGATTTATTGAGCATTCTTTAGATTATTCTTTAGATTATAAGTTATCTTGATGTTTACACTTTGATTGTCAACGCTCAACTAAATGTTATCATTAGAGAAAATTAGTTGTAAAATGCTTCTCATCTTGCTTCACTGAGCCTCTAAATGGATAAACAAATGGTATGAGCAAATTGTGCTATTTCTTAACTAAGACAAAACTGCTCTACATTATTAGTATAGAGAGTGAATAATGTGCATTGTATCATGCAGCCTTAAATTACATGTATTTAGTGACTACCGATGTGCTAAGCTCACCCACATATTTGGTCCCTCAATAGTATTCTTCAAATCGTAATGTCAATATTTTACAAAGTGGTCAATTTGGTTAGCTCTAGTTCAAGTTAACGCAGGAATAATTCAAGGTTTCACAGCCAGAGTACATTTTCATCTTTTTAAACGTTACACGTACGTTTTATTACACTTACATTATTGCTTAATCTTTGTATCCCCTATTGTAACATGGACAAAAAAAATTGACGATTGTTCCCATACCTTTGGGACGATATCTGTATGAACACTTGTCCGATTTTATAGGGTCAAATAAATTTTGTGCACGTATAATTGGTATTTATACTCTGCTGTTTTGATTTATTCGCATCTTCTTTTATTACATTTATTACATATTATGGTTTCGATCGCATCAGAAAGAAATTTTCATATTCATAGCGCGAGTGCCCAACAAGTCAGTTTGTCCGCTGAATTGAGCTCGGTGGCGCTGATGCGTTCATCTGCAATCAGAGAAGACATGCAGGCGCACGGGTTCGTTTCCAGCTTTTAGATATGTACTAATTTTCTTACGAAGCAGTGGGGAAGTTATAGCGTGAACGTTAAATGTTAACTGATTGTCAGCCTTAAAAAATCCCTAATTGCTTCAATATTTTGAATAGATCGTTTCACAAGCTACACTCGCGGATAATTATGTGGCAAACTACATTAAGGTCTTTGCACTGTTTAGTAATAAAAATCATTGTTAACTAAGCCTAGTTGCTTTAGAACATTATTGTCATAGTCTCGCTAAGCACGGTTGAAATAAACATACGACTTTTTGCGAAAAATTATTCGAAAGAGACTTAGAAAGGGGAAGTTAAGGCTCAAGAATATGTTAAAGAATACCGCCTCCAGTACAGTTCGTCATTTTAATTGCAGTTCACTTTTATGACAAATTTTCATAGGCAAACCCGTAATTGTAAAGCTCAAATGGGGCATGGAGTATAAGGGTTATCTCGTGTCTGTTGATGGGTATATGAATCTGCAGCTAGCCGCCACAGAAGAGTTCATCGATGGAAGCTGCACAGGGAATCTCGGTGAAGTTCTTGTCAGGTAAGGTAGTTTTGAATTTGCACTTGGTCGGAGTAAAATGTCTGTATCAGACCCTATAATTGAAAAAATGATTAACTGGTTTTACGTAAGGAGTAGGCTTGTGTACACGTGAGTTTTTTACTTGTATCCATCTCATTTTCGACCGATGTACTGAATCACTAGTTAGCATTTGACTTGTTTTAAACTTGTATTCGTGTTTGTGAGCAGTTTTCACTTTGAATGCTTTATTTCTAAAATTTATATACCGTTTAGATCAGTAAAAGACTTCCCTGTTAATTAGCTGTATATAGACAATGCAAATTACGAAAACTGCATTTTTTGTGTCTCATATTTAGATGTAACAATGTACTTTACGTGAGAGGTTCAGAAGAAGAGGAAGAAGACGGCGAAATGCGGGAGTAGGTGATTATGCAGTGGAACGCCCTTTCCTACTATAGAACAGAAACTGAATATAAACAGATGACAAGATGCTGTGCGCGGTTGATGTGCTGAGGATAGGGCACCTCTCTGTTCCTCATTGCAGACATTATCCGTCATCGTCACAGGCTTAACGTCGACGCACCTGGCACCAGGGGCCATTCGAGTAAACCTCGTGGTTCTACTCATATATCCATCTACGATTTCTATTGTACTATACCCTTATCACTACGGCGACAACAACAATCGAAAACCGACTGTTCGTTGGTTCAGTGTGAATAAGCAAGGAAATAGAAAATAAAAGCGCGAACAACTAATTTAAGCTCAATTAGCTTTTTTATTAGCAGAACATTCACGCAAATCGACAAGCACGTTCACTTACAAATGGTGCCGAGCTGTGTGTAGCACTTTTTACACTGCTTCCACGTGGAGTTTTTTTGGATAGCGAGTCATTCAGCGGTTTGAAGTAGAAACAGAGTCCGCATTTTTTTACGATACGAACCGCATATATATATATATATATTTGTGAGATAAAGAGATCAGAGATTCTTTGTGGTTTTCTTAGGACTAGAGGCACTACACATACATAGCCATCAACAATTTGTCACAGGCTGGGTCACACTGGCGATAAACTAAAGATGGTGCTTAGCACATTCGATCTCATTTAGCCGTGACAGAACACAGGTTATTCATGCGCAACTATTAAGTCACCTGGCGTCACCTGGATAAGTGGTTATAAAAACAGCGAGTAAATCTTTAATTCTTAATCTTTAATCTTTAATTTAATGAAAATGGGCTAAATGGTCAACTTTTATTTACCCATTTGTTGACTGCCTTGAAAATTCGTGTTTCTAGATTCTCTGTTAGGCTACGTGTCTGAATCTGCCTGGACATCGTGAGGTACCAAAAACAAGCAGATTGCCTCAGGCTATTTAAAGACTGTACTAGTAATAGATCAGCCCTCCATTGCCTGTCAAATACCTTCAAATTCTAAACAAAAATATTTAGTCGGACAGCAGGCAACTAAGAAGGCCAAGCGTACACCAATGTACGGCTTTCGCGCTTCGGGAACACATCAATGTTACTACAGGACGAAGCGAATACAACGATACACAGCATTGGCTGTGCTTCTAAGCCTCAATACAAGTTCCAAATTGCAGGTGCAGCTATAAACATGGTTGTATTATTGGCAAGTAAATCAGCTTCGTGTTACACAGTTATTCATAAAATATTAATCTTTATCAATCTAGCATTTTCTAGTTGGATAAAATTACTATATCATCTTCGTATATTTAGCAATAGCATTTAATGCCTGGTGTGCCGCGGGCGATCCTGAGTTTATGTATCACTGCGATTGCTTGTTGTTTCAAATTGGCAATTTGTCTTAAGTGGCTTTCTCATTGAGCACCGATGTTCCACTCCTAAACTGCTTAATTATCTATGGCTTGAAGTTTTGCTGGAAGAAAAGTAGGGCGAATACTATTAGCTGTATATAGCTCATCCTGAAGATGGCTTCTCGACACACCAGAACGCTAAGGATTGCCAATATATATATACAGTAGCCCGTGCTCTTGTAGTAATACCTGCGAAAAAAGCATGAGAAATACGAAGGAAATGAAAGCAGATTGTCAGACTCACATTATTTTAAAGGCACTTCTCTAACGTTATGCGTACGTTACAAATCTTTTTATAAAAGTAGTTACTAATATGGTACATCTCATAATACTATCAGAAACTCGTCCAGCTGGAACCGTAGCCCAATACTACAGTGTCTACCTTGCGGGAGTTTTTATATATTGTGTTTTTTTATAACGATAGAGAACCCGAATTCGTCTGAATGGCCAGTTCAAGATAGGATTTAGTAATAGGACAAGAATACTATAACGCAGCCGATATAGGTTTACCTATTTGGATGGGGCACGTTTGGTTGAGTGACCACGGTTGCGAAAAAGACACAAATTGGCGCTGAGAATAGATACGGATCATTGGCAAGCGGCGTGAATTGTTGACGGATCCATATGGCTAACGAAGGCAGATAAAGCGGCAGGCAAAGTAACTGAACCAGCAAAAGGCTAGTCTGGAGTTTCCAGCGAGAGCTGAATGCTGATGCTCCTTTTCGATCCTCAAGAAACCGATTTTGGCATGATAACACGATAACCTGTGAATAACAATAACGTAGGTCTTACTAGAACAGCAAGCGCTAAATTTAGAAGGTGCACGAATGAATCCGGCTTTTTCTAGAATCACTTTGTTTCATATAATTGTTGTTGATCGCAACCTGTCTATCTCTTTATTTATTATGGCTTTCATTTTTCAATATATGTTCAACATAGTAAACCCGCTTTTTAGGAGAGATTGTTTCTCACAAAGCCTGTATATGTATGCATGTGACCCTTCTCGAAGCTTTTATGTGGCAGAGGTTATGTATAGCAACTGTATACAGTGGTGCCTCTAGAATAAATACATTTGGGGCGTCACGAATGTACGCGCAGTCATTTTTTGTTAAATCATATATATCAGAGTCATATAGTTAATTTGGACTCGTTTGCGAAAAATGGGTTTGTCAAAAGTACTAACCTGAATACAGTGGACACAAATAGCGGCTGTGAGCCCCACGCCTCCACCTACGCCAACGGTTAGCCCTAAAACAGCTACAAGGGTGGCTGTCAATGTGCGTGATGTGGCATTTTCGTTTAGTTGTGGCATGGTGCGTGGGTCATCCCACGATTGGCGCATGCACTTTTTCGTCCTAATGTAGATGGCAGAGCAGAGGTCTAAAACCAACTCAAGAGTCTTGGCCAGTAATGATATTAGACCAAGAGCCAGAGCGTACAACAATATACGCACAACGTAGCCTTCTGTCGTAGATGTCGTTGATGGAGGTCGACTTAGGTACGGCGCCAGAGGTGCAGGTGGTGTTGGTAGGAAGGTCATCGCTTCTATGAGTGCAGGCAAGAGCGTCAAAGCAAAAAACCTTGAACTGCGCGATAAAGAGTCACCGAATGTGAAACAGATACCCAGTTGGCCCAGATCGACCATTTGGCGGGCAATTACGACCAGAACAAGGGCTAAGCAATACGAGAATAGCCCCTCAGCATGGTGGACAAGCAGCTGAGCTAGTGATGTTTTAAGATCAAATTGTAAATGAACATCGTAAGAACAGCCGGGATCAAAATAGAAAGATAGCGTTGAGTTGTGGTTTTCCCGATGGCCTGGAGCGCTGTGCAGTCGTAATGTGAATTTCGTAATGGCATTCGGGCGTGCTCGAATACGGAAAAACTGTTCTTCTTTGGACCAATCCGGTTTGAAGCTAGCGAAGCTTGCTCCGGTGGTACCGTCCATACACAGCTTGCTGTGTACTTTGATTGTGTACACCTAGAACATGTTTCAACAACGCAAATTCGATAATAAATGACTATGAAAGTTACGAAATACAGAAGATAAAATGTAGAACGTTGGAATGGGTGTCATCAAGTTTACTGTTATTTGTTGACTTGTAAACAACCAAAATCAGCTATATTTGTAGACCATTTAAATTCATATGACCTACTACTTAATTTTCTTATGTTGCATGTAAAACGTACAAATACTCGAAGTTTACGGTCATACAATGATTTAATTATTGACAATTGTTGCTAGCCTGTATGCAAGCGTTTTACCTGCCACAAGTGCTGCATGCCAGCAAGAGTCAATTTTTGGTAGATAGCTTTTTCAGAAAGATGCATCGAGAGGACGGTCTTCTTCTGGAAGAATCCATTAAAGAGAGCCGTGGCATCGAACGTTGTTTCCCTTTTTCTGGAAATAAACCTTTCGCCTAGTATTACGACGTCTTCCATGAGGGCTGGTACAGCGATCACAAGCGACTGAAAGTTTCTCGCCGAAATTTCCTCCGGCGAGATGTGGTACACTCGGCCAGTCCCTCGGCCAGTGGACTCAAACATTGCTTCCTGCCGCTTTATCAGCGATGGTACGAGCAGGTTCTTCCGCGAGATGTCAACGCCACTTAAACAACTTACAACAGACCCCTCGCGCTTCATTCGAGTGCAACCAAATAGCCAATCGTCATTTTCTAGTCCATAGGCGACGAGCGTAACCGACAACTCTTTGTACACGGGCACAACAAGGGAAATCCCTGTTATAACCTTCTTTCTCATATAACGCCATGAGCCTTCAAACATTTCTTGCCACTCGCGACCTTGAGCAAAATCAACACTCCGCGGGAGCCTTGGCAGCGTTTGCAAGGAATTGTGAAAAGCGAATTTACGAACAAAGTGATAATTGAGCACTCTTATGATACGATCGCGATCTTCGATGATCGAACCGTTATGGACTATATCGAGCAAAGCTCGTGAGAGGGCTAGTTGGAGTTGTTTGCACCAGACTACACAGAGGTGGTCGGAAGAGGCCCAGCATTGCGGAACAGATTCGGAAAGAACCCGCAAATTCTGCGGAGAGCCTCCCAAATTGGCGCGAACCTGTAAGTAGCATTATAGAAAAATAATTAGATTCTGATT
This sequence comes from Tropilaelaps mercedesae, assembly GCA_002081605.1. Lineage (NCBI taxonomy): Eukaryota > Metazoa > Arthropoda > Arachnida > Mesostigmata > Laelapidae > Tropilaelaps > Tropilaelaps mercedesae. The sequence goes on from MNPL01013011.1 coordinate 25,308, forward strand.
AGTTTTTAGAATCTAATTGATGGTTATGGGTACCTCGGCATGTTAAAATAAACAGCTTTATTTTAACGATGAAGGCAATTTTGGCGATTCAAACATATCTTTACACTGTGTAGTAGGTAATTCCTCAGCCGCAGTAATGATTGAAAAACAATGTTGTAAATAGATGATTGCGCTTACTCGCTTAGCCAAGCCTTGTAGTGGATCTGTATTTACTAAAACAAAGGTCAAATTTTCTGTTATTGATTTACTGTACCTGAAGGTCTCTTTCTCCTCCCATTATGCTAAGCACAGGTGGTAGAACATGGCCAACCTGCGACCACACCTGGTTGATCCGCTCATAAAATTCCCATAGACCTCGATCTAGGTAAGCTACCGGCCGTTGAGATGGACTGGCTAATTCGACATGCAACCCCACTAGGCTGATATCAAAGTCTGGCTGAAGATAGAGACTGCGCGCCACCACTCCACCCATGGAATGACCGACAAAAATAATACGAGGCGGTTGATCCGGATGACTGCTGTTCCACTTTTGACAAACAACGCGGAGGCATTCTTGCAGAAATTCAGCTTGCTGCGGAAGAACGCCTCCATACAGTGCAGATAGTTCCTGCTCGAACCAAGAAAAACAGTGGTTATTACAAGTGCTACAAAAAGGGTTTCCAGTGAATGTGGCACTCGAAAATCAGGATGTGTTATGTCTCCTTCCAGGCATAAAAAGGGATTGCGCAGTTATTTGATTATAGTTACGATAAAAGGTACGAGACGGACTTTAGGAAAACATTTTGTGTTAAAATGGGGGTAACAATAGGACTTGTTTGAAGCTTTTACGAAAATGAAAGAGGTTCGAAATCCAATGAAAAGTTTAGTTAAATTCAACGAGGGCTGTCACACACTGACCTCGTCAAAGTCAACTGTATACACAGAATAAACGGGTGAATCCAGCATATTTCTCATTTCTGCTTTCAGTTGTAAGATAGATCCGATGGCTCTTGCTTGACCCGGGTTGCCTGCATTTCCATGTATGAATACCAAAGGGATGCCCCTTGGTCCAAACCGGCGTAGGTCGCGAGCTACCACACTGCAACATAATACGTACTCTGATTAGAAAAGGGGCATCACTTCGGCTTATCTTTCGGGTCTAACATTCACCGTCAGGTTACACTTTACCCAAGAGTAAACGAAATGATGGGTTTCCTCAATTAAGCACAATGACAAGTTGTTAGGTACATTGATAACGACGATACGTTTGCGCGCGAGCGTTTTGCGACTTTTTATATTTCTCACTTTTTGAAGTTTTTATGAATGTTGTTGGGTGTCTTTATAAAAAAAGTTAACGTTAACGAATATACACTAACAGGAAACAGGTTCTTGTCGAGGACGATAACTATTTACTGCCCAGTGTCGTCTGGCATATCCGTAACATAGGCAGGAAACAGGGAGGCATGGAAAACAATTTATTAGTATATATTTAGTAGTATCTCGTGCCATATTTCTAGATTCGTTAATTATATTATTTTTGAATGGTTTTTTGCCTTTGTAGCACCGGTACGGGTCCTGTTGTTCGGTTGTTCGCGGCTTTGCAACGAAGACATTAATACAGAAATTTCTGTAAGACATGTGATACTGATTGAATGTAAAAAAAGTAGGTCTTAAAAAATACAGTTCCAGGTGTAGACCTACCCTTCTCCATAAAGAAGCAGCCTGTATCGAGGAAACCTCTTAGTTACATTTTCCGTCATTTCGACTTCCTGAAATGTCGGCAATGATGCAATTAATACATCGGCGTCATCTATCGATATCAAAGATGGAGTACATTTGAACCATATGTTTATTGCAGAAACAGCAAGGCCTATTGACGTAGATTACTTATTGTTGCCATGTAGGCCATAGGCTTGATGCTAGCAATAAATGGGTTCTAACACCTTAAATAGTGAGGAAGCTTTCATTTAATTTCTTCACATAAAGGTGCATTGATAACCTTTGACAAGTCAACGGTTATAAACGTGCGGCATTGCTACTCTAATCCAAGTAACAGATCTTTGCATTTTGACATTTTACATATTATATATAACACTTTATTAATAGTACTTACAATATACTGTGGTGGAATAGGCATGTACGTCATTGAGCAATGGTTCGCGGGCAAGTCTAATAGCTGTCGCAAAGACACAAGCGCAGACAGCACCGCAAACGAACCTACGAGTACGTTGGAAGGGACGGACATCTGCCGGTGGACACGAAAACCCAAATATCACCTATTACATGCTAACTAAGTAGTTTTTATGACAGCCAACAACAAACCCGCTTCTAAAATAGTTACAAATGCATAATATGTTATATGGAAGCACCATAACAAAAAGCAAATTTTGAAAGACTAAGGAGATTAATACCACGGTGCCCGTTTGTGTAAGTGATAATCATTCAGGATCATTGGAAAAGTTGTACGCGGAAAAGGGTTCACGTGATTCACATGGCTATTCTCTTAGGTAAAGCCAGCTGAAAGTATAGTCAGCTAGATAAGTAAGCCCAAACAAATGACTAATGACCTGAAGATCCATTCGGGTTACTAGAATACGTTAGACCGGCTTCTACTCGGAAATGTCCAATATGAAACGAATTCAGTTTGATTGTATGTTTTTTCAAAATTGGAATGGAGGAATAACAAATTCAATTTATTTTTAATTGGTATTTCATATAGTCAAACAGGTCCTAATCAGAGATAAAAAACATGTTTGCGCTGATCTTGCCTTTGCATCTTTTTGGATCGACGTTGCTGAATTTCTCGTGTTCATTGCAATATTTAAAGCTAAGAGAGATGAGCCAGGGAGAGAGCGAGAGAAAGAGAGAAAGAGAGTGTGTGGGTTTGACAAGTCTACCCTGCTTTGAGATAAGAGGGGAATACTAGATTTATGCACATTAATGGTTTTTTGGAACCAATGTAGTCGCGTTCCTCAATTGCGGAGATGAACAAAAGCATGAATTTTGGTCCCAACTGTGGAATCCTGACTTTTCGATCAACAATGTAAAGCACCGCCACGTCGTATATTAAATTACCACATCAATTCAGTTAGGCAATGGTGAATTTTACAACTTAGTTTGGGACCCGCTACAAATATCAGGAATGTGTAAGGTTATAGGCAACCATAGAAGCAGAAGTATATTCGGTGTCTCTATTTATACACAAGTCGTACTCGCTCAGAAAAAATACTAGCTTTGAAATACTGTTACTACACTTTAAATGTAGCGTGCCCGTTAAATGAAGCATGAGGCAATATTCCGGCTTTTATTTTGCAATAAACATTAATTCAACAACCTTGACTACAATTCGACAGAAAATGACCCACTTGTGTGCATTTGTATAACTTGAACTATCAACATGGAGGAAACAGACACAAAGGCTACCCACTAGTGTCCTTTCTCTTGTGACAAAAGGAGAGATCTTTTGTAGATGTAATCATTTTAATAACACAACTTTAGTCGCAAATAACCCGTGAAGACAATAGAAATTAAAGAACCGAATTTCAGTCGGGCCAATTATTTGGGTTTCATGACGATAAACGCGATTTCTGCTACGAAACATTATAAACAACGATCGCATTTGTACATTGTACACGTTAATGTCCAAGCAATATCATATTACATCAACTGTAATTTCGCATGGAACATACCCGAGCGCGCACACGATAAGGTTGCCACTAAAAACTCATATCAGTAAAGGATGTTTCAATAAGAATCGGCAATATTTAATCGTTAACGATAAGGGTTCTGTCCAAATATTTTGAGATTTATTGCAAGAGTGCAATAATTAAATATTCGTTCGGGTAAACTCTTAAACACGTTATAATGAAATGTTACATTGAAGTATCCTATGAGCCGTACATGTCTGTGGCAAATCCATTACGATAAGTTCGCTACATTGAGACTATTCCCTTACTCCGTGACCTCACGTAACCGATATATTCACCGACCTTCAAGATCTCACTGGCCTCACGATACGGCGCCGTTTAACGTTTTTTTCTAGTAAGAGTTTTAGAGGCAAAGCGTACGCCAGACCTTCTTCGACCATTAAAACACTCGATAAGATAGACAATCTATCCAAAATTAGTAAATTAGCAATCTCTTACCGTGTCAATATTTCCAAAACTCTATGAAATATAAATTGTATTGCAGAGGCTTTAGCATTACAAAAAGTCCTTAAGGTCGTTTCAAAGGTTCTTCAGAGTACAAAGCATTCAAGCCAAACAAATTAGACAAATGATTCGAAAAAAGGCGGAATTATAATTTTTTTTATTGAGGAATATTTTATTTACATAATAATCAGCTGTGCTTCAATTAGGTTTGCGCACATACGCGGAAAAAGCACTTTTTTGAACAGTAATCTGATCTTTAAGGTAAATATCCGGTTACTCTTTTGACATGTGATGTGCTTGTTAGCCGGAAAATTTGTCTTCTATGCTTTACTAAAAAGTTAGGCTTGTTGGCTCAAGGAGTGAAGTAGCTTGAAATCGATGTTGAAATAGGATTGAAAATAATAACATTTACGAGTCCTCAATTGCGGAAGCATATTTTCAAAGGCTTTTGGTGGCTTATTTATTTTGGATTCTGTATTGTTGTTGTACAAGATGCGCTTATGTACATTAATTAGTATACCTCATTCGTAAAGGGACGTGGAGCAACATATTTTTAATGTCACAGGTTCCAATCACACACGTATAAATGACAGGACATTCGAAAAATGAACGACAATAGAGAAATTGAAACAAAATGCATTGTAACGATCGAAGTTATTGTAGAGAATCACTGCCATGAGTGGCAATTAAAATAAAGCCTCAATGGTTATTTTAAAAAACACTTGGACAACTAGTTCGAGTAAACACCATTTGTGTTACAATTTAGTGAAATCACCCTGGTTCTATGTGCACGTAGATGCTAGATTATTCCTTGCGCCCTTCAGTTACACTTTGTGGGGTCTTGGGGTCTTGGAGTACCTTGAATTTCTGACGTTTTACTCGGTGGGCTTATGCACTCCGTAATCACCTCACACTGACCCAGTGCCAGCATACGCTGGCCCTCTACGGCCATTCCACTTCACAGCTGCCTGGGTGCGTGAACTGAGCTCCCGGTGAGCCCTCTTTGTCGACTGGTCAATGCCTTGCCATAGAAGCTTCATTGCGACAGATACCTGATACAGAACATGCAAACGGCAGAAGTCGCCTTCTAAATTTCAGAATTTCGAGCCTTTTTCGAATCCATGAAATCTATTCAACAGGATAACTATTTTATTATGCAACCTAATCACCTAAAGTATTTTATTGAGGATACCTATAAAACATAGAAATGTGACGTTTCTGCCAATACCGAGCTTTCAGCCTTAAAACAGTTAAGCGCGCATGTTCCTGGATTTATTGAAGTAAATCTACTTGAATAAAATCGACGAAAACACCCAAAAATCATGCCAATATAAAAACTAATAGGGAAATATGGGGGCTGACGTGTCAAAAACGTAATAATGACAGTTTGGTGAAACTCAAGATACTGATTAAACAGCCCGATTAATTAGAAGGTAACTGGGAATATGAAAAGTGGTTCGGCACGCTTGGTTATATTGAATATCGAATATAATAACTGATTTCAGATACAAATGGAATTAATGTGGGCGCATTGATCCCGCTCGTCATAGCGCTATTAAAGACATTTTTCAAACGCTCAATTAAAACATTTTTATTAAGAAAGGCCCATAAAATAATAAATTTTCGCAATTATGAGAACTTTTTCAATTGAGATTAAAATCTCTATTCAGGGCAACGTCTTATACGTTCGATCTAAACCACTTGAAGAAATTTAGTATTAATGGGATAAAATTTCAAATCTATCGTTCGTAAAGTCCAAATGAATACCGTGGCTTTGAAGAAACGCCTATTCACATATGAAATTTAAACAACGCTTTTCTTGGGGATTTTATCTACGTACATGAATCGGGCAAGAAAAATTTGCAACAAGAAAATATTTTCGGTTACAAAGAAGGAGCGCATTTAAGATGTACTTGGTGATTATAAAATTGGCTCACTCTAGACTTGTTTTGGGGGGGTAAGTCTTCTCATCAGCTCTACCTAAAATGGACTAGATTTTGGACAGATGGCCAAAAAAAAGCCTTGGGGTTAAATGTCTAGCGTTACCATTAATTTTAATGTCGTGATTTTTAATGCTGGGTATACTTCTAGTGCATTCTAGGCGCCGGTATTGAGCTGTACAATAATGTTATTTTGGCTGGCACACACGGATCCCCCATTTAGCTAAGCTAAATACTTCAGGACAATTTTGTTCGAATTTGAATTTTGAATGCTTGTTATAAGCTCAGGATTGTATCAGATTTGTTCACCTACCGTTCCTTGTTAAAGGTCTACAAATGGTCCGCTATGAAGTCTGAATCTAATTTCGCCATACTCAAAGAACAAGGATTTATGTTGACGAGCAGAACAAACGCTTGAATGATCGTTCAGCGCGGCACTACGTACCAGTTTACTTCAAAGTAAAGTACGTTTTCGATTCAAGTAACTCGAAATTTATTTATATCGAAAATACAACATGTCAGTGCTGACAGTTGGAAAACATGCGGAATAATCGAAGAGCTTCGTGTGTATGTTGCCGTAGTCATTTCAAACAATAGAGCAATTCGGTGAAGGTACTCTCACGGACGCTGTCTTAAAGACACTAGGCTTCATTTGTGTTTAAGCCCGTTTACGCTGTTGCGCTCCGGGCATTCCAGCAATTTTTTTCTGTCCGGTAACTTGCTGCTTTAGAAGTAACCTTGGAACCTGAAGCGACAAGCAATATCTTACACTCAAATAATGGTAACTGTTTAAGCTTATATTTTTTATTGCTGGCGTGCGAACTCTGCTTTTGAAAAAATATCTGTCAAAACTGTCCTGGTTTTCTCAAACAACATTATTTCACCGTAATAATCATAATGTCACTTGAACCTAACTAGCACGAGAAAAATGTTACTAGATTATCAACAAAAAAGAACGTGTTCGAGGACATGAAAACATAGGCCAGAGAAAATTGAGAGTAACATTAACCGATGGATTCGTTGCCAAAGCTACTTTCTTCGCTCTTCTTTGCTTACTTATTGAATTAAAACACATTACTGTTATTATTCAAAGCCAACAAACCCATTAACCTCTCCTACTTAATTGAGATCTGAATGCCAGAGCGGAGGGTAATATTTCAAATTTAATATATATTAATATATAATTAATTTAATTTATATTTTCTTGCTGTCACCTGGTTAACAATATTGGTTTGAAAAAACAAGTGATTAAAATACCTGTAAAAAGTCCAATGCTAACGAATCTAGACTGATCAGTCTTTTCAGCCTTTCTTCTGCAATAAGCAACCGAAGTGAAAAATTCGAACTTAATCTCTGTGCCGTACTCATGCCATCTGGTTTTGTGTAGCGGACACGTTCATTCTGCAAGACCTGGGCCTCTCTTTACTGGTTCAATAGGATTAGCGACGTCCTACGCTTTAAGCGAAATGTCGCAAGGTTGATTGAATTAGTCCCGCCGATCATTGTGCTTAAATGTGGGACACATCTACAAATTTGGGATGAGATTATAGAGGACATCACGGCGGTGTTTAGGACAAATTAGCTCGTTTTAAAATCTGCAGGCATTATAATAAAGACCTCTGATGATTAATGGGGCAGCCGGCCCAACACCCACTGGCGGCGAGGGTTCTTGTATTATCTGGTCATGCCCTGGGAGTTGTACGGAGCGATCGCAGCAGCAGTTCCACGTTAACAGAGGCAAAACTACTCAAAGAGTTTAGCGCACATCAAACCCAGGAAGCCCGATTGAATAAATACGAAACTTTTTCCATCGTAATTTGATTACCGATGCTGTGTTAGATAACATATTGCATACGCATATGCGAGCGGCATTAGCTGAGTCATACTTACCTTCAGTGATTGTCGGGACAACAATATTTAATTGTCGCAATCGTCTTTGTGCCAATGTCAAGGGAACTGTTTCGTTGCAGACTTCAATTTCGGTGACCGGAATTGTCTTGGAGGAGTGTTTGCCATTATTTTCGCAGGGCAAAACCGAACTCGTCGGTTGTGGCAGCTGCAAAGTTGAGCTCAAACGGGGTTTGAACCGGCAATACTGCAGTCAAAACGGAAAATAATAGTGGGCACCAAAATAAGCGACTTCTCACATTACGTCATTACATAGATTTTCAATTCTCGGACTATGATGGATGTTCAATTTAAGAATGTGACCAATAACCCTCTCAGAATAGACCAGGAATGCCATGTGGGGGCAAGTATAATTTCTTTTTTGCAAACAAAACAAATGACCAGGCAAAATGAATTAACTTGCGTCTCTTAGTGGCCATAGAAAAATTCCTGTGTCTCATTATTTTCGACGTTGAACAGCGAAATATTAGAATACGTCATAGTAATACGAATCATCTTGAAAAAATACATTGCGGGTAATATTTTTGAAACAATTTTATCACGTGAGTTTATTGCCTAAGTTAAGCAAAGTTTGACAAAGAGCCACGCAACATAACTACTGAAAACGGCGCAAGAGTTTGTTAGTCGAACTCATATGAATATTATTAATCTGGAAGTTCAGGAATTCGGACCTTGGCATGTGATCTCTAGCATCGACTCATAGGTGTTAAGGAATCTTTTCGCATGAAAATCAATGGTAGTTTGGCGGTACCTTAACTGTATGTGCCTTTCGTATGTAACAAGTATAAGGTTAACCATACAATGTACGCCGATCATTTAGAGATAAAAATAAAAGGAAAAGAACCGTTTCCCTATGACATGTTTGGTTAAGGTTTTGACTGCGCATTCATAACTCTCATTTAAGTTACATTTAATTTAATCTCCGTGAGTTAATGCCAAGTGGTGAGAATGTAGGAGATGTCGATAACTTTAATACGAAGGCTTACTGTCGTAAAAAGGTAACGAGCGCGCTCAGGCAGAATTTATTCAAAGCTGCTTCTACGACTCAATATATAATAAAGCAATATTATGTTTCCTTTTATTTCAGAACCTCACAGAAAAGCTGACTTTGGACTATTTGCCAAATATCAACCAATAAAATATCGCCTCATTCATTTACAACACGCGTGAAATATCGTATCAGTCTCTGTTAGTTATCAGTATGGTATACATATAGCTTTTACATTGTATATCATGAAAAAATGTACGGGAATGTCCACCATTCTAATATTTTTATAAGATTGGCTCTTCATTGAATGTGAGTGGGTTTATTTGTACATACGTGAGAATGTAGGTAAGCAGCAAGCTTGGTTCTAGCTTAAATCATGAACACAATAAAACGACTACCAACAGTAGCATCTAGTTTAATATATGATATAGGAAACTTTATATTTTAAATATTGTATTTAGATATTACCCTTGATCATATCTAGCCATAGTAGTGGTTTTCGTTACAAAAAAGGCACGCGTGCGAGACGTGTAACGTTTAGCGAAGCGAAGACTATCAAATGGAACAGCAGTAAAGTGAATCAATTCTAATTCTAGTTGATCTAGTTTCGACGAGTAAGGTTTGATAAGAGGTGACCCCCCCCAGAATACCAAATTATAACATAACCGAGACCTACCGTATCCGTTGCCAAATCCTGTTTATTAAATCTTCTAGCTCTCGATTCCTCGTTATGTTCTACGATAGCGTCATGTCCTGCTGATCCTTTTATCATGTACTTTATTCCGCCTGTTGGTCTTTTGTTATCCTTCAGGTGACCGCTTTTTTGCTTGACCTGTGTCGTTCCGTTGTCCATAATATTAAAAGGCGCTCTTGCCTCGCCCATGGATATGAATTCACTACTCTGCAGTATGTGAAACTGGTTTACGGGACGAGGCTTGTCGGCATTAAAATTAGGTTGATAAATCGTTGTGTGATTTTTTGAATCCTTCTCGCCATTCGCTGAACCATCGCTGATAGCCTCACCTGGGTCTTCTTCGGAATCTGATTTCACTTCCTTTGGCTTCTGGTGACAGTACCCGAATAGAGAAGTTGAAGGATTTAGGAACAATGCAACATTTATTGTATTAGTAAATAGCACGGGTTTATTTCTCTCCTTTACACAATTGCATTCATAGGGTCGCCGTCCCACAAAGCAGCGCAAAAGCAATACTATCGACAGCTAACATAGAACCGTTGGCATTTTGTTGGCTGACGGTTAGCCCAGCAAAAAATATAACAATCTAAAAACGATTTTTACCGAGTCGTTGCTTCGAAGATACCACTTTATTTCGTTCTCTGCAAATTTGGAAAAACACATTTAGTATATAAACGTCTTCCCATGCAATTTAAGCTCTAATAATATTAATTTATCTATAGTGTACAGTCACAGAATGACGAAGTTGTCTCATTTTCGCAGTCGAGTTAGGTGGTAGCAAAATGTATGTAGAGTTTTTTGGGTGTGTTTAAGGGTTTCTGTAGAAAAAGTACACATATCGGGAAAAAAAAATTTTTAGATGAATCGCACATTGAAAGCGAATACTTGCCAAAATCCTCAAAGTCGTCATCTGCAATCAAGATAATAGCATTTCATATTTATTAATAGGATCGACATAAACCTTCACGACAAACATTCGTATGCGTATTCATCTACCTGAAATCACCTGAGTTATCCACTTCAAGGTTGACCATCTTCAAAACGGTTTCGAGCGACTATTTTCTATAAAAAGTGTTTCTTAATTATGATTTTTCAGAAGTTCTTAAAAACCTTAGCCTTTGGACCTATAATTACTTCATTTATTTTACTGATTTACCAGTCTATTCAATAATAAATGAATAGTACTAGTACAAATGAAAATATTGCGTATATATAGCAAAATTTGTAGGACAATTTACCGCTGTATATACTCTCGGCATTAGTTTCATCGTCCGACGCCTCACAACGGATCAAGCTTTCGTTCATCAGCGAACCGTGATTCACCGGTCTACAAATCCTTTTCTGCAAACTAATCCGACCAAATATCCCGCGATCAAATATACACAGAGTTCTAGAACAGTTCAGCTAACATTTTTTTTTTATTAAGACGAATCATTGCTGGCAGTGCGTGACAAAGTCTATCTTAAGAGTCAATGTTTTAACTATTCTTAAAGATGTAGAAGGACGTCGCCTATGTCCCCAGCAAACTGTTTCAAAACGCTATATAATTGTTTTTTACACAAGATAAAAAATTAGATAGGCAGTGAGATATAGCGTACGTTCACAACCAGAGTGCGCCTCATCACAAGATAACCAGGCGTGATAATGACACTAACTGTGCAAAAGCATAAGTGCAAGGGTACTAGCCAGGACCTATCACAGAGTTCATCGACAGAAAGAAAAAATAGCCAGTTGCAAACGAGGCGGCTGCCATAACTTCGTTGTCGTACGTGCTGTGGTAATCAGCCGATCCCATATTGGAATTTTGTTGTACGCACGTGCTTTTTAGATAAGTAACTCACATATACCTAGGGTTGCTCGAAGCACCGCAGGAAGCAGTTAAGAGCGTCTAAAGAAAAGCCTCCTCAAGGAAAGCTTAGCGTCTAGAATTGATACATACACCTAATTGTAGGCATTACTTGTGCATATCTAAAAAAAGTTGTACTAACATTTACAAGTAGGCGGCACATTTTTTTTTATTTTACCTGTTTAGTCATTATGATGGAACAAACAACACTCAGCCAACCTCTTCAAGCCAAACCGGATAAGAATAACCCATTTGCTGACACGTCATCATATAGCAATTTTAAAAAATATTCCTTGCAGCTGTAGTGCATACCTGTAGAAATCCTCGTCGTTAATCGGATCGGGTGGTAAACCATTGTTTTGGCTGGGTCGTTCTAGCGGACTGACGGAGTTGGCCAGTCCTTCCGCATTCCTACATTTGGAAAATAGAGCCTGAGCACTAAGGGTCGGCCGCCAATATTCCGGGCGAGTTGGATTGAATCGGGCTACTTCCGATTCAGCTTTGAAGTTGATTAACTCACCAAGGTCTTCGAACAAGAATTTCTCGTAGGTGTCCTCAAGGTTGTTTCGATTTAGGTCTTTCCTGGGTGACAGCGAAGTGCCATCATCATGCTTAAACCTTTCAAACAACTGCAGCACCGCAGAACGAAACGGAGAAAACATCGGTGTGAACAGTATCTTAGACCATCCGAATGCCTATTTTTGTTCGACATCCAGTGAACTCCTTCACCTAGTAAATACACCCTAGCGCTAGGCATCTGTCATAAGTTTCGTTAGATAGAAATATTCGCATGTCCCGTTCGATCTACGTGAGTATAAATTTGAAAGCTCGTGGGCGAGTGATCATTCTAAATTTTTCATAGCTTAGTTAATCCGCATATTAGTCCGACCTTGCGCATTGAGCTAGATCGAAATTCGATATCACTTACTCTCGATGTTAGATGTGTCACCAACAAATCTATAAGGCGGGGCGCCAAACTGTCTGCCATCTTATCCAGTTTCTTCACATATCTTCTTTGTTTGTTTAATACTTTATTTAATTAGACAAAGTTTAGAGGTTATGTGCTCACCTGGTTCAGAAGTTGAGCAAACTGGTCCACTCGCTCAGACCCCATTTTTAATTTAGGTCTTCCGCGCTACGTTACCGCCTGTAACAGTCGGCCGGTCATCCAAGCGTCAGGGTGATTAAGTTCCACTTTGTTTGTTTGTCAGACGAACGCACACGTAGTGCACTGACTGCGCGTACATAGACACTGGCTTTAAGCGTGCATATCGTCGTCCGTTTTGATATTTAGCGAGCTTCAATAAATAAGTACTGACGGTACGAAACCCGAGGTTAAAATGGCAAGCATAAAAAGCAAAACGGATATGACCGTGCCTTTGTTCTAGTCAAAGGTGACTGATAGGAACTACCTATACGGGAAATACGGCCGCTTGAAAATGTTCGCCAATTCGAGGTGAATAAACGCTTGGACATGTAAGGATGCTACATTTGATGGATGGTATACGTTTTGGGGACATACTGCCTGTACGTTTTAGATCGCTTCATATATGTGAGACCTGACGAAACGATATCGCTTTGTATTGCGACGCTTAAAAGCGTTATAATAACAGACTAAATATCTGTTGCAGGGCGCTCAGGTATACATGTAAATATGCTATATGTGTTCATCTTTCTTTTGGGCGGTACTGCCGACATTATACAAAATGCTATTATAATTATAGAATGCAAAAATCAAGCAGATGCAAGGTTTATTTAGGCTCTCCTGGAGGCCTTCTACGCTAATGGTTCATTTCGATTTTTGTGGCATAGCATAACTTGTTTTCTTACTAGAATATTGAGAATATCGTCGTGTGCAGATATTTCTTATGGGTGAAGCATGTGCTGTCAAGAAAAAGCAAATTAGACACCGAAATTAAGAAGTGGCCGGAAAATAGAGCTTCATCACTGCGTTAGAAACTTTGAGGAACGCAATCGACCTGAAATGTTACACGACATACAGACACGTGTCATTCTGCATTATTCTTCCTAGAATTATCACTCAGTTATATTAAAAATACTCTATTTTTCCTAAAAATGATCCGATATAACGCTTCACATAAATGCGCTGAATAGTTACAATCTGCCACTGAACAAACCTGCACAGGAATCTTACACAAATTGATGGACCTGAGATAAAACTGATGGAGGAGGATAACTGTAGCTTGCTTCTTACCATATCTTGATGTTTTTAATATGATTTTAATATGTTTTTAATATCTTGATGTCTTGTAAGCTGACTTTAATTTTTTAATATTTAATTTTTTAACTTTAATAGTATTTGAAGATTTCGCGCGTTCAGTTACGAAAAGACCAAACAATGATGACGCGCGCGACCGCTACACCGGGCGACTTCGACGAAATGGCCCGTTGTAGATGTAAGCCGAATGCATCCATTGGTTTATCTATTCGTCTTCTAAAGGGAGCATCTCAATCAAATGTTGAACTCTATCAAAAGTTTGGGCGAGTGTAATTTACTAGCTTCATTAAATAGCCTCGTATTCTGTCAATTATATCGTGAAGGCAGTATTCTTTTGTGCCAATGCGCGTTTAATAGATGTGTTGCCACACATGCTTTGGACAAAACACTAAGTCAGTGGAATGAATTCCGACTGTACCGGTGCGGATATGCTTTTTGCTGTTTCCCAATATTGAGTGAACTATGATTTTATATTGAATCCTTACACAATGATATATCTGAGGGTAACTCGGGGAAATGTGTTCTATTCATATGAGAGGTTCCGTAGCACAAGTAGCGTTCGCTCATAATCGAGAGCATTCTAGATAGTTCCCCTGCCTTAAAACAAAGCGCCTGTCGTTAATACTGATTTCTGGAAAAGCCCCAGTAACCAAGGCAAAGCGCCTGCCACAGCTCACTAGTATCGATAGACAAAATACCCTTAGCCTTTGATAACAGATGGTGACCATGGAGGGCAAGCCAGCAGAATCACCAAGTGCCGGCGATGATAGTAAAGAAACTCCTCAGGCAGAATCGTCCGCGTTAGCTGCGAACAGTGAGAGGAAAGACGATGAAGTGGCGGTTTCAGCACCTCCAGAGCCACCAGCTTCTCTGGCCAATTCCTGTGAGAAGGAGTTGAGTGGAGTAAATGATGATTATGTTGGTGTTGATGCCGATGACAACAATAGCGCTGCTGGTGTCTGTGCTGGGTTTCGTCAGAGATCTACTGAAGATGAGTGTGTATCTGAGTCCAAAGGCGGGCCCAACAGTGACAATCAGGCGGACACCCGGTCCGATTCGTCAAACTCATCTGATAGAGAGCAGCCGACCGTTAGCCACGTTACGGTTAGTAATCGAAGTCGATTGATCACGTCGTCGTTCTGTGAAGTGGCGCAGGTTAGATATGCGTACACCCTCTGCTGCGGCCTCAGGATAGCTGAGCTTCGTTATTTCCTCAGCCGAATAGGAATACCTGTACGATGGACGTATTGGGCTGTGAAATCCATTTTTGATGTTGTCTCACGACGATCGGTATTAAGAGCGTGCGATTAAATACGTTTATGAATAGAGCTGAGCCAGCTCGGCAAGTTGTTGTCTCGTTGACTGCTTGAACGAAAACCTGTGTGCTAATACGACATTTTTGGGTGTGTGATTGTAGTGAATTTGTAGCGATACTGTAAAAGTGAAATCATTTGTCGAAGACATTTCTTGCGCTTTTCGGAATGTGTAGGTATAACGTATTGTTTCACTTGGCAACTAGAGTTATCTAGAATTCATTCGGAATTCAGGAATGTTTAATAACGTTTCCACTATCCCCCTAGCATTTTGGCGAGTCTATTAGGCAACACATGAAGCAGTGTTTAAAAATGCCCTCCTTTTGTCACGGTTTTTAGAAGTGCGATCCTTTGCGGGAATTTTTAGACAGAGTACCTGCAGCCATTCACATGTTGCCCCCATATGGGCGTAATAATACACCAGTTGCTGGGTAAGCTATATGTATGTTCGGCGAGGGACAAGGGCGTTTCTGATGCTGCGTACCTGTGAGCCTTAAGTTTTAATGAAAGTAATTTTTTCGTGGTCCTTATAAATAGCTCGGTCCGTACTACAGTTCTACATGTCTATCAGTAATAATATTTATACATGGAACGGTCTCAGGCACGTTGAACCTGTTTTCATAAACTACCGATAAGCTTTTGGATAAGCACCCGACTTTTCGTCGGGTATTGTGCCCTTGGTAGCATCTCCTTCCAAAATGAAGTTGAAAAACTGATTTTCGGTCAAGTGATCGCCTTAAGCATCAGTTTGTTTTGTCGTTTTTGTGCTTAACGAAATTATAATAATTTTCAGATGTTCTTGCGATACCTGGTAAAAGCGTATTAGCAAGTGAAGTAGTCCAACAAATTGTGTGGTTAGTATGTATTTCATGTGATGTGCGGTTGTATTTGATTCACGTTAGTTTGAAGCATTTGAATACTAAATTGTTTGTCTATATTTGCAGGTGTCTTGTGTGAAACATAAAGTTGAATGCTGCAAATGTGGTACTGGGAAGTCCCTATTCTGGCGTACGGCAAATGATGGCGGTCTGCTCTGTGTCGCCTGTGTAAGTTCGACAAACCCAATTAGCGCGACTAATAATCCCAACGGAAACGGGAACGGACGTTCTGGTGAACAAATGGCCAGCAAAGAGGATCCCGAAGAGGATGCCTCACAGGTATGCATGACAAACCATTTCGTCCCTTAGAATAGGTTTTACGGTTTTGATGTCATTTATGGCCAACCATTACAAAAGCATTTAAAAAAAACACTAGGATGTAAACTGGTGTGGTACACTTATACCTCTCAGCCGATATGATAAACATCCTATCGAACAACGTCTAGTTATCAGTAATTATATGCATTTTTCATTTTCAAGTTGTGTTTTGCTTTGGGCTCCTCTAGTGGAGGAACAGAGAAATGTGTTCTATGGGTTCACGTAAGTTCTAGTTAGTAGTACGACTACAAATCCCAATTTTCGACAAAATCGGAAGTGCACGCTTATATATATATATATATATTTTTTTTTACACACACTACTAAAAAACATTTACTCGTATTAACATAACCGTATGAGTAGTTCAATATAAGCGAGTGTTTAGTTTCTTCTAGGCATCGTATTTATGTATGGATCAATCATTAGTCTCTCACGGTGCGTAACGACTCTGAACTACGAAAGCAGATACTTTATGATTACTTTGGTGAATACGCGTAATATTTTCATTAAACACACGAGACTCTCTGTCCGTTCAAGCAGTCGTATACAGATCACAAATTTACAACTGATGAAATTAAACACCAAAGGTCTATAACATTTCGCTATAATAACCATAAAATTGACATAGCTTTCAATCGCTAGCATATTCTTTACGGCTTGTAATGTTATTTTTCTGCAGGGTGGGAGTGAATCGCCTGCGACGCCAATGGGTAGCGTTGACAACGAAGAAGGTGATGATGGACAGGAGACGGAAGATGGACGAGGAACAAGACCTCCGAGCCCACGCAAGAGAGAAGTTAGTTTTAAAAAAAAAAAAAAAAAACCTT
>MNPL01013012.1:4065-18495 GCA_002081605.1 Tropilaelaps mercedesae
ACGTGCCTTGAACTGGCCTGGAGTAATTCATCCTGACTTTGCTCTTCGGTGCGTATACGTTTGTTAGGCTCTCTGGCCAGCGAGCAACTGACTACCGCCTGGCGTCCACTTAAGTCTGTACTTGTCAAAAGCTGCGGTGACAGCCAGTGGGGCCGCGTTGATCGTGACATCTTCAAGGGCACGCGACAAGTGTTGAAGTAGGTACGACGCGAAGGTGCAACAGACGCGTGTCGATGAAAGACTCGATGAAAAGCCACACGGTGGAGGGCAGTTCTACACTAAAAGTAGAAACAACGCGAAAGCCATTCACTGCGGCTTCTTTCGAAAGAAAACAACAACTGCGATTTACAAGTCGTCAGAAAAGGGAACTGAATCATGCTTCCGATGGCTATCACCAGATCTAACAATATAGTAATAGTACTAGTACTAGTAATAATAATGAATAGCATCGCCATAATCAGTATTATCATTACTGTTATAATAATAATTATTATTATTATGGGAAGCTACCAGGATGTCCGCTCAGGAAGGCGGCCGTATCCTTGCTGTGAATTCAGAACCATTTACCAATCAAACTTTCTGTTCTTGATCAGACAGGCCACAAGGAAACGCGTTTCTTTATTAAGTCCGCAGCTCAAGCATAATAATAGACTACGCGGCACTCACTCATATTGTTTAGCTACAAGCTCGCACATTTATAAGCCGATGCACACAAAGCCATAACTCGAAATAAGGAGGCCGTGGCCCTTATTGACAGAATCGACCTGTTTAGAAGTAATGCGTCTCGCCGTCGGAAAGCACTTGCCAATAACACGAATAGAGCCTCAGGAAGTGTCTTCACACTCGGACACTATTGAGGCCGTCCGTCCATTAAACTTTGAGGAATCCGTAGCTGACACATTTGATCAGGAGCATCAATTAGAAATTAGTTCAGAACCTCCTGCTAGTGACCGAATGATTACTTTCCTGTTACCAAACCGATGACAGAATCACAACTGTGCGATGACGCTAGTATAATTGCCGGTTGTGAATCCGTTTCGAATCCATCATATACCCTGAATCGCAGACTTTTGATAATTATTGCCTAAAAATCGCCTAACTCGTGAAGATTTCTCGCAATCTACTAGTTCGCCGTCAAATCGTAAGATTCGGCATCCCCGTTACCGATACCGTGAAGGTTAATTAGTGTTTATATTGTAACATATATACTGTTTCATAATAATGTAAATGCAATTAACTGTACATTCCAAGCATCGTAAACAATCGTCTCCGCGCTTAAATTTGGCTCTTTAACCTGCTACAAACGAAAGTTCAACTCAGCCTTCTAATGATTACCTGATGGGAGAAGGGGGTGGTTTGACAAGTAATCTTTTATATTAAAGTAGAAAAAAAACAAGGATTCCACTAGCTAACAATGTGGCAGCGATCGCGGTGCTATGTTGGCGCAGAAGCAGTGGACCGCTTAGGGGCAGCTGCTTAACTTTATTCAGTTCACTTTCCATGTCAAGTTGTTGTAAATGTGGCGAACTTTTTGACTAATACCTCCTTTAATTATAAACATTCATTACTGCTTCTCCACTGAAATTAATGTTAAGTAAAAAGGCTTGTAGGAAAGGATATTTTGCTTATAGCAAATACGCTGCCGTCCAAATTTTTTTTTAAAAGCACACGATTAAACGTATCTAGTTAGTAATGTTTATTCGTTGATTTTTCTTACATAACTAGTATCGCTTCGCCAAAGGCTGTGTACTTCGTAGAGTGACAAGGTGGAATTCAGATATGATGATTGTGACTAGTGTATAGCAGCATAATCACCTTTGTCGAATAGAGCTAGAACATATCGCATATTCTGCACAGTGGACCACGTAACGGAGCGTGCCTTGTATGGCTGAATAGATCTACGTCATATAGCTCTTATATTTGCAATTTCAAATGTGGACTATTCGCGAGCGGCACCTTCAACCATACACTCATATCAGATGTAAAATACCAAGGAGTACTACTCTACGGAACGTGATAATTAACGCGTATCTTATGTAGATAAATCTGGTAGTAAGTGCTTGCCAAACAACTGATTGAAAATTGCAATACGTATAGTTATTTTGAGCAGTTAAAATGCGATGCGTTACAATGGTTATTACGAATTGGGGTTGGGTGGTTCGCAGTCGGAGTCGGAGAGTTCCTTTAGAGAATATTGTTTATCTTGTTTTGCGTTTAATTTAATACCAGGTCATTTCGTCTTCTTCCTGCAAATATATTGGTCAAGTATATAGGGACAGTTCTGTACGAAGATAGTACACGAAAAGCACTAGCCTGTATTTTTCTGCGAATAAGTTGCGATCGTTTGTTACGGTTATGGCACGAGCATATTGCCTTTTGTGGTTTAGCAATGATTTTAGTGGCTGTAGGACGCTGTCTTGTTAACCGATGCTATCTAATTTACTAACTAGTCAAGAATAATTGACGATGTCGAAAACGTTACTGTAATTACAGTAAAGAGATGTGTTTCTCCGATTACTGGATGATTTCGATCACATAATTAATCAGACACTGTGGTACAAATGAGCTCACAGAAGCCGGGCGTAACCTTTCCAGCATGTACGCAACTATAGTTTACTCTTGTCATATTGTTGATTTCAATGAAAGTAATGAGTTATGCAGAAAAATTTTTTTGGTAATTTGTTTACTGATGGTAACAGAAAATGGGGCATCTACAAAAAATAATTTGCGTGTGAGTACAACCCGGTATTGAAAATAAAATGAAGCAGCGATTTTTTGGTTCATAGCCACTGGATGACACAAAATCAAACATATCCAATACTATGGTGATTACTCTTGTGCAGGTGCATCCACGTTTCAGTCACTATCATTACATCCACCATGTCAGCTAAGATATATATATAGGGTGGATAAAATTCTCCCATATGTTTCCTATATGAAAAAATTAATTTTTCCTGCAGTGCTGTCTATAAGCCACTCTAGAGAGCCAGTTAATGGAACTGCGGCAAAGCGCAACAGATAGAGTCAACGTACTTAAGTCGTAAGGGACAGTAAAATAAAGTCCGCGGATAAATACAGATTAAATCTGGATTTCTTTGATTTGAATGTGTGCCCTAAGCTAACCTTAAATCTGGATCGACTTTTATTTGAAGTACGAAAAAGAATTTTTTAGTATCAACTTTAGTTGTGTTTAGTCGAATATTCTGTTTTGCGAATGGAAAATGCGCGCAGTACATCCAAGACTCTGAGTAACTCAGCAATGAGCATGAGCAAAACTCGTGGCAGTTGACTGCTCGACCTAATAATAATAATTTCGTGACGTCGGCCCCCAAGAACGACTGTCACAGAATGCGTTTGGCTACATAATCGAGCTGCAGTCTGATAGAGTGACGGTCGTAATTCAGACTACCTGAGTAAAAAATAATGTCTGTACCGTTAACTACATGTGCGCTCGGCATATTTGTCTGCAAAGCATAAAAACATTATAGTGTGTTTTTAAAATGCTAAAGTAACGAATAGTCTCAAAAGCGCAAACTGTTACAGAGTAACTCGATATTTGAAAAAATATTTGTGTTGGCATTTTTCAAAAACGAAGAAGGCACAGGACAACGGACTGCTTCTCAGTCAGTCTGGCTATTTTATTTAAAATATCGCCAACATTTACGTAAAGGTAACAGTCTCCCTTCCTTTTATATGCGTCACGATGAGAAATTACATTAGTGTCAGTACCGTCATTATTATTTGGACCCTTTTACAAAAACTGTCAATATATGGGTTAGTATAATAAAAACGAAAATCATTGTTACATAATTGTTAGCGTTTTTCCCTCGGTTCCTGAGCTGTACGCCAAGTAGAATTGATTCCGAAGCAGGGTTTTCTTCCAATCTATATGATTAGCTCACTGGGAGGTGTGGACGTTTCCACAACCGTCGGTTGGCCATATAATGACAGCTAAACAATTCTATCGCTAATTTATTCTGTTCGTGCTATTGCTGATACTGCCACGGTCGCAACTCAAAGACCCGGTCCCGCAAACTGTTTTCTGAAGCTTGATTTTTAGCGTGACCATTTTTTTAAGGAACAAGTACATTCCTCACCAGATCTCGGACAAAACCAGTTGGCGGGCATTGGCAAGTACGTATAGTTAGGCGGATGAGTATTGTTTCGATACAAGCACGAACATTTGTCGCGACTTTCTTATTTTCTCCAGGAACCAAAATCCACCAATTTAGAAACGCAAGTTCGGTTAACGGTTCAGTTGTCTAGGAGCACAGTAAGGCAGAAGCTTTAACCATTTTTACTAAATTGCCGATCTCATAGCTCAATTAGGACAACGATGATTTTAGTCTAGACACCTATTTCCTCTCGCGTTCTTCTTTGATTTGGTGATTCACCAACTGGCTCGGAACGAAGCTGTCTCTTCTGTTCTCATTATAATACGCACACGCAATCATAGAATCCGTCAGAGCGACAAAAGGGTTAAGTCAATTAACAAACAAATTTTGCTCTTTTTATGTGTCTCTCCTTTAGATACTCTTCGTTTAGTATTCTACCGTTTTCTGCCCGTTTCTTCGTTCGCATGGCCGCGGCTTCGTCCACGCACCTGTGAACAATACATTAGTAAGGCGACGCCACCTGCAGTCAGTAGTGCAAACTGCATCAGAATTGAGACCCGTTTTCGTTGCATGCTGGATTCCTACAAACAAAGCACGCAAGTCATCTGCACTTACTGGGCCGAATCTGCACGGGGTGAAGGATTCTTTTTGGGTTTTTCGACCAGCTCAAATGATGGGTCCAGAAATTTCGTCTAGCGATAGACAAAAGACTGTAGTACTATGTTGCTTTATGATAGAAAAGCAACACCGTCAGCGACAGTCTTAACATCAGAAAAACACCGACGTTTAGAAGAACTGGCAGATGACGGCGGCAGTACGTGATACGCGCCGATGTCTCATGTTTTTGGCCTAGTTGTTAGCGACGTACGTTTAGGTTCACTGAATGCGACAGAATGTCAGGCAGATGCCGCCGCACTGATCGACATCAATTCCGCGTGTTTGCAACATCGCAGGATTAACACTGGTCTAGTGACGTATCTGATCACAAAACAGAAACCAGATCATATTCCACACGCAGAAAAAACCGCAGATCCAGCATCTGCGGTTTTTTCACTTTGCTAGGATGCAAACACGCCAAAGAGCGCTTCTATGGAAATTCCGCTCGTCATCAGTGTCTCTTAGCTTGTGACTGACTAATAAAAGGAGTCGCTGACCTCGTAAATGCTAGCAGGTAACAACTCCAGACAACGAATACAAATTTTATACTGCACATGTTTGTCTGGTCGGCTATAATGCGATACATCCTTAAGCAGTGCCAATAACCGTGTTTGCCTCCTGCTGGTAGACTTTTTCCCATTATATATTTTTAGGGCTGACCATCAGCCAACATTGAACGCCTACAGTATCGCTTTTTGCATTGACTTATAATGCAGACCCCATAAATGTAAATGTACAACGGCGTGAATCGAACCCGTGTACCCACCTAGGTGTCTTTTGCTTATTAAATCGACCTATAAATGTTACTTTGTCCACCTTCACTCCTGGAGGCGATTCGGGCCAGACAAATTTCACGAATGATAAAACCCACGTTTTCTGACCGCGGGCTATTTACGAATTACCACTCTGTTATAGTTTAAAAATAATTCTTGAAAAAACTTTCCTATTTATTTCTTTCTTGCTTTTCTCGGCCCGATATAATCAACGTATCCGATCGGACTCAAAACTTTCATCTAATGCAATTATGTAGCCATATCTTATAATTATCCATACTAGCCATATCATATAATTATGTAGACATATATAAGATAGTTATTAACAAGAAATCAGTAAACATTTGAGCAAGGGCGTCGCCGAGTTGCTCCGTTCGGTGTTTGCCCGAGTTCCGATCATTGCAGCAGAAAATTGAGGACTGTAAAAACGACTCCAAGGCTTCCGTGCGCTTTTGGCGTCGTTCTCTGTTAGCTCTCCCTGCTTTTTATATTCGTCGACGGTGTACAGTTTCTTCCTCCCTTCTTCTCCCTTTTTTCACCATTTCGGAAAAGCTTTCAACAGATCATCCATATGAAGCTTTCAGAGGATTGCGCCGCATGGATCCGGACGCCTATGAGACAAAGGGGCAGGAAACGAAAGGTGGATGACGGGGCGTAACGGGTTTGCAAAAGCTTGACAAACAGACGGCAAAATCCAATATGGCAGCAACCGGTGTACAGCAAACCGCTTGGTCACGATGAACATCGTATATGTGCATGGATACACATATACGATGCCCATCGTATATGTCCAAGATGCACATTTTTCCCAATAAAGACACTATCGAGTAAGAGACAGTATCGCTTTTCCAGGGAGGGAATAGATTGCGATAGGCCTTCAGTTGCTACAAAGTTGCCTAGTACTACCTTTGTGAATACCTGTCTCAAAACACCACCCGTAGAGGTAGTAACACTTGATGTTGTTTTTTTTTGTACGTGTATGTGAGTCGTTTGTACATGTATAGTCGTACAAAACGCAGTGTCTGCTTTATACATCACCACTACGTCAACTGTTGTTTAGCTTCTTGACAAGCGAGATTTGTAGGGTGACGTAATCACGCCACAAAGGCAAACAGGGGCATCAAAATAGCTTGGAAATAACATTCCCGCAGGTATCTTGTTTATCAGTACAGTATATCGAAGTACATCACCAAGCAGATCCTCAGTGGCATCGGTGAAACAGCCCTAAGCAACAACCCACCTCGAGCTATCATCCATTCCGTGCACCAGTCACTTCAGACAAATCCCCTGAACCTTAAGCTGTCGACCGCTGTGTGTGTTGTGGCGCATGGATGTGAACGGTAAAAGACAGGTGACATCCAGCAAAAAGTTCTGGCAACTTGAACCCCTCCCTGTCCTATGAAAAACGTTAGCTCTTTCTTGAGAATTTCGTGTTTAATCGAGATGACACAGTGAGGTGATCTTATTGCGCTTGACGAACCTGACCACCCTGATGAAGTCTACGTCCGCGGTATAACGAATCTGTTGCATCGATCAAATGTGGATGATAAAATATTGTCGCTTGTTAAGCGGAGTTGTATCGAGTCAACAGAGCTAAGACAGGGAAGTGATACAACTACTGATCATAAAAATGATCTCCACGCATTGCTGGAATTGGCATGGCAATATGTGCGTTTAATTTAGTGACATCGACCCGCATCGAGTTACGATGCTGCTACGTACATGCAGGTCTAGATGCTACTAGATGGAACTGGATGCTATTTTGCTTGTACATTCCTCTTACAATAGAAACTTAGCCAAGAGAAACCCTTTTTCAATACAAATCGCAAGAAGAGTGTTTTTGACCGCCGTGTGATTGAGCCGGGATACATTTGTTTATGGTAGATTGTAAGTCGTTCCAATAATTCCTTCAAAGATCGAAGAAAAGCTGTTGCTTTTACTTCGATTACCTTGTTTGATAGTAAATTTGTGAATATCGATCAATTTGAAGAAGATTATGAAACATTCAAGATGCTTTCTAGCAGTAAAACGTTCGTATTATACGTTGGACAAAAATGTCACTGAACCCTCAAGAACGCTAACGTATCAACTATCTATCATCAATTAGATTACAAGTGCCCCGAGTGCTTGCAACTAATTTAGAATTTGCTAGTGCGCTAAATGTTTGCGCGATCACAAAAACTTCTCAGATCTAGCAGCTATAAACCTTTAAAGATTTCTTTCGACCATCGTAGAAGATCACCATAGTTCTGATAGTCAGCAGTGCGCCGGGTAAATAGCATATGAATTTATGTACACACTCCGTCATGGAAAGCTTGCCACACGGGAGGTATTGCCTAAGTATACAAAAATGAGAATGAAACCTACCTTACTGTCCACCTTCTTATATTTGGTTTTGTTCGCGCGATTGAGGTCTTCATGTACCTTGTCCAGCAGCCAGATAAGGAACTCCTGTGCATCGTGCTGCTCCAAACCAGAGTACTGCGCCCCATATTTGCCGACAACGCTCTTCAATCTGCTCGAATGAATCGTATCATCAGATCGTTACATTTATTTTGGCTTTAATATAAGTTCGATAATGTCACACAAAACTGTAGATATATGCGTTCAATAGTGCCGCGCTGCTAGATATTTTGAATTCATCATATTGAGGTCTTGTCCAGTCAGTATCATAATTAGTGCAAATAATTTAAGCTTACGTGAATGTTTCCGATTTAGTTAACTTAGGACAAACCCTCTAAAACGGAAAACGACTCTGAACGACAAGAAAGGCTATGGTAGCACTTCCGGATGGATGCCATTTGAACTTCGCGATTACTGAATGAGAGCTATTTTATTAAACGTTAACTATATATTTTATATTAAGTAGCTACAACAAATGTTGGCTTTCTCCCAGTTTCCGCACTCACCTGGCGCTAATCTCAGGAAACATTGTGCTGCTGCTCCATAGACTTTTGATTAGCAGGGCCAACTGCTCAGTGACCTCGCCCCGCGTACCGTATTTTTTGCGGTTGTTTTTTCGAGCGTAGGTTAGATCTACCTGAAAGCGGTTAAGGACGAGGTACTCGGCAAACGCGTCGGTGTTCGATAGGCATTGTACGACCGCATTCAGATAACAAGTGTTGCCATGGTTCCGTAAGCCGGTTATGCCTCCAACGACCAACGGCGCTCCACTCCCATCATCCGTATCATCTACCGCCTGAAATACACCACACAAACGAACAAAAATGGTAAAACGTCGACAATAACATTACACAGAACCATTATTCAGCAATGTTGGCATTGAAGCCGTTTCGTTTCACTGTAATTAAACTATATAAACTCACTTTGCCATATGCTTTTTAAGAAGTCAGACGTCCATTTCTGCCAAATTAGATTCGAATCCGAGATATTTGATATTTTGTTTTTTCGTTAACATAAGCATTTACGGCAGCGAGAAGCTTTTGTCGGCAAAATTTTTTGCGTTGTTCGGAAACTTTGCCTGCTCTTTGGTCTTGGCAATAAAGTAATTTACTGCGATCATCAGGTGTAGTGAGTTAAGTAATGTTAATTAAGATTAATTGCAAAAAAGGAAACAAATACCCTTTATTTTTTCTGCGAAATCCGTTCAGCAGGAATTTAGAGCGTACTACGACGATAAAACAGTCATTCAATTCACATAAAAATATTCTGTAACCTTATACACTATGAAAATTATGTTTGCTAACATCTCACAATAAAATTCAGGCCGCTATAATCGTTAAAGCCTATAAATACAGGAATGCTTAACGTAGTCAATTTACACGAAACAATTATTCTAATTATAGATTTACCTTTTATAAAAAAGAGGTCTACCTATCTTGGTTGTTCTTCGCCAACAGATCAAATTAAATAACGAAGCTCCATTGCAATAACTTCTGAAGACTTCCGTGCAATGTCAATGTGCACTACATACTCTAAAGGCAAATTCTACATATATATTACAACAAAGTAGCTTCAGTTACCTAGGTCCTGCAGTCGCCTTTCGCAAAAAGCATTTTAATTCAGGCCCAAACCACAAAATGGTAAAAGAGTCGATAACGCCCAATAGCCACAATTTGAATAAACCGTTTTTTAAATGCTTCAACAGGCTAAATATAGGATCCAGTTCCATACTAAAGCGGCGTGTAGTTAGTGATTCTTATGTGGACATTTTTGAAATGAAGAAGCGACACCGCAACGCTTCAATGGCATGACAACATGAAATAGTGGTCTTTGTCCTAGGATTGGCAAGTCTAGGCATTGTTACCTGCGTAATCAACAAAATGTGATTAAGAAGTAGGTCATGAGAGGAACACTAGTTGGAATAGCGAGAAGAACAATTGTGCCTGAAAGGCTACAACGTAAATATAAAAAACAAATAACAGATATTTAGTCAAATTTTAACAGGGATAAAAACAGCGATAGCCGTACAAATGCAAGAACCTTAAGTTTCTAATTATTTTCTATGATTATACTAAATTTGTATGATTATACTAAAGAAAGATGGCATAGGGTTTTAACAGACTTAGTCTCACAGTAGGTTAAACAATTGTCGCATTGGGACTTGGTAAAGTCTTCGATGTAACAAAAGGCCGTTTTACACTAAGCTTAAAACCTATCTGCCCGCTATCGCCCATGAAAAAACTAATTATCTGACAAATACCTATTGCCATACACATTTAATAGCCTTCCAGATTTAGCAAAGAAAGAATAGCGGCTGTGACCTATGTTAAAAAAGTGTGATAGCTCACCTGCACACTTAAGTCATTAAAAGTGTAAATTCTGTGGGCCTACATATTTCTCCCACGGTTAGCGAAGCGCAGCATAAGCCCTAACCTTCCGAGGGCGCATTTTACGGTGAAACTGGATCTCGTTCTATCCACGAAGCGTAATTGATAATTCTTGCCAGTTTTGCCGAATGTCTATCAATGTGCCCTCGAGGGAAAGGATAATCTATAACACGCTCTTTCTTCATGCAAATATAAACCTCTTCTAATGGCTGAGAAAATATATAGAACATCACATGTATATATTGCACGTATGACAACAGCCCCTAAGATAAATGCACAGGCGTTCTTTTATTTTCCACAGTTGCTTTAGTCTATCACCCTTTGTTTCAACCATCTCTCCACACTTTTCAAGAACCTGGGACTATTGGATGGTGGCCATGATGACCCTTGATACGTATAGCAATGTTTTAAAGCGCCGATTTTTCAAATTTTAGACGTTAAGCTATAATTCAATTTATGACTGAAATATTTACAATTTGTCCTCCAGGTTGCTGAATGATTTTTACAACCTAGCTACCGTTTTTATGGGCTTATATTTGAATATATAGAAAAACAATCGACAAAGGGTAATCACTTAGTTCTCCAGAGAGAACAATAACAATTATTTTGGCTTTCTCATTATTCATTGACCGAAATAACCGTAAAAGGTGAATTATCCGACCGAAAAAGCAAAAATACCAAAGACCAATACCGCCCAATCATTTCAGAGCTAGTGACATGCTTTCATCACACTTCGTAAGATAGAAGAGCAATACCGTACGTCCCTGGTTGCAAATTGTTTTTCATTCATCAAAATATCTAGACCCTCCGGTCAGGTTTTCTTGGCAACAAGGCATGAACAAGAAAGATACCATATAGCATTCGGCGATATTCCACGGGCAATTGACAACGTTAGAAGTGGTCTCGGATCCGAGCAAAAACTGATGCAAGTAGCACTCACGCGTGGAAAATCTTCCGACTCCCCAAATTTCATGGCGTAATTTTGCTTCCGGCCTTGAAACCAAACTTAACCCTGTCATCCATTTCGATAGATTCTGGGTAAGCTCTGACATGTCCATCCACGGATAGCAGACACACAACTGGAAAAAGGTTTACTCTTAAGTAAATAGATGCCATTCAATCTAAACAGTTATTATTTAGATTTGCATACAAGGTCAGAGTGTTTATATTTACTTTTTTTTGCGGTTCCTAGCATTATAAAAGTCGTGTCAGAATCTTCACTGTGCATTGTCTTCATTGTGCGCCCTTCTCCACTTAGTCGGTTTATGTAAACAAGATACTGGACTGCATTCGCCACACTGAGACTCACCTCGAGCTTTACGCTATTTTTTCTAGCGTCCTAGCCACCTAGCTATTGTTTCATAGTTGGCTGACTACATTCGGCCATGGTGATTAGCGTGTTACAGATATGGCTTACAGTGCGGCAGAGACTTGAAATGGGAATCCACGATATCCTGAGTAATGAGGCCTCCTATCAAAAATGTCTAGGATCACAACGATGGTGGACTTTATGATGATTTGGTCAAGTAATGTTGTGTCCACTCGTGGCTAACCTCAGGGAAGACTTTAAGGATTAATGAAATCCGTGCGGAATAATGGCTTCCTTCACCCTATTGTGGGTCAGCCACCGCTATCAATTCAGCTACGGACATCTAGTGAAATGGTCTTATTCGCTGGGCAAACCTGTAGGCCTTTAGGGCTGGGCGTCTTGGAATCGATCCTGATGACGAACGCCGCTAGATAGAAGTTGACCGAGACAGTGCTCACACAATAGTGAAAACACACAAACACAAAACGTCTAACATCAGCAACAGCAATAGTGGCATAGCGGGCACCGAATAACTTCACAAATCAACAAGTGAATTAAATAAGTATCATGTGCTACCACACAAAATCAACTAATGAATTGGCACTAAGAACACGGCATTGCCGCGCGCATAATGTACAACCTCAAACGCTTCTGGCTCGATAATCTGCCGATGAGGAGCGTTTTTACCTTACACTCTTTTACAATAGCTTTTTGTATTATTTCACGCATACCGAGTATGAATGTCCTTAGGGATAACTCATCGAATAAAATCAGCAACAATATCAGGCTAACATGTAATCTAATCTCTTAAGGAATAGAAATACAATTGCAGCTAGCCTATTATACTATCGTAAAGAAAGGTCTTTTTCATCGTAACTAGCATCTCTAAGGAAGATTGTTAACATACAAAATCCCGTATAGCCCAAAATATAGCCCTGAGAACGGAAAAATTTAGGAGATGTTCAACGGGCGCTAAGAATTAAGAAGAGATAACTATCGATGTTTGGCGCGTCAGCTATAGATACACCTAAGCATTATAGAGAACGGTGCTACAGCGGAGGTTGATGACACATATCCTATTAGTGACAACGTTCAAGCTAATTTATGAACCATTACCTATTTATCCAATTCGTGATTTCAATACTAGCAAGTAATTATATTTGATAAATTGGCTTATGTTGATTTAAAACTTCTTTTCAGCTTCCAGGGGCATGTTACGTTTATGTTCTTTGGTTGGTACTGACACAAACCATGTACAAATCGATGTTGCGTTTGTAAAATTGAATGGGGAAGGATGCGCTCGGGGCGGGCGACCAACTAAATCCAATCCTTGCCTTGAGACAAACTATCCTCAAGTATCTCAATGGCTTCTAGTACTTAAGGACGGCACTAGCAATTAATGGCCGATACTTCATAGAACATATCAGAGATAAGGTTGACGAGCTACGCCCGCGAATGCGGGAATACGGATGTCGCTGAAGCTGTCTTTTTAAACAGCGATGGCCTTATTCGAGATGACCTATTACATCATATGCGAATCAAATAACATGGAGAAACCTTTTTGAGCCGCAACTTTGAAAGCCCAGTCGTACAAAGCCAACATTCCGCAAGCGTGTCATGGGACTACAACGCTCCACACTGAATAAACTAGTGGTCACAGGCGATACACTCTAACTTATAAAAGGTTTTAAACGTTGTTTCAATCTCCTCGTTAGTCCTGCTCACTTTTAGCTGTAAGAACGAATATTTAAAATGGACACGACGAAACTTTGTTGAACCGGACCTCTAGGTCACTGCGTTTGCATCCTGCACATGATAGTACAGAATTGCTTGAAATATTTCACGAACATATTACTTCTGAAAGATTCCGGCACTCGTTGCAAGGGATTCCACATCCTTTCCGCTGACGCTGAGTCGGGAGTAGTGAACGCGATACGTGCCTCTGTACTCGCAACCAATTCATAAAATTGGTGTTAATTCTTGCTAGCCAAACTTACGAACTTTAGGGAGCATTTAATAAAACGAGAACTAATTCGGCGAGCGGCTACACAGAATAAAACAGCCGCGATTTGCCGGGCTGAACATTCCCAGCCGCAATTTTTGCACAATGAACAGGAAGGTTTCATATATGATAGATGGGAACACCGCGTTTATCACCCTAGTTCAAGAAAGCTCTAACAAAATTCCCGTCCCCATCTTTCTCAAAGAGCAACGTTTCCCCAACACGCAAACGTAAAGCGTTCGCACTACAACTCCTAGTAGCGTATAGCAAGCAATTTCTAGACGCGTTTGTCAACCCTGCTAGGACTAGCAAAAGTATAAGTCGACACACGTTTGTGTCATCTATGCCCGTGGTGTTCATACACCGCTAAATTGTTATGCACAACAAAATATAAATTACTATTTGCAGCGCCTTCCCTGAATTTACGACAAAAATTTCAGCTCAGGCAATAACCCTTCAAAAACGGGCATATCATGGGTCATAGGGCATATCATTTGTGTGGCGAACGAACGCGTATTTGATCTATTATATCGGTTCGGTCTGGGTCAAGAAATCCAAGTTCTAATTGGCCGAGGTCACTACGTTCGTCAACCAATTCGTCAGTGTATGCGTGTGTGTTTTTCTTAATGACAATATAGCTGCTCGTCCTGCCAATGCCCTAACAATCACCCGCCCCAGTACGAAAGGCCGGTAGCGTTCGTCCAAACAGCCTACCGAGCTCGTATGCGCCTTGCGACTGGAGGAGACACGTAGGTGCACGGGTTCGATCCCCGCCGGTGCACAT
>MNPL01013017.1:1005-28915 GCA_002081605.1 Tropilaelaps mercedesae
GATTTCATACCGATTTCAGATCAGAAGATGAAACACCATTGACTGTTGGGCGGTGCCGGCGCTGTTGGAAAGATTCTGTCTGGGAGGAAAGAATACGTCGCCGAAACGCCTGGTAGAACTATATGGCCCCCAAACCTCTTACCAACAAAGAAATATGATAATGACGTGCTCTTTGAGTCTAAGACCAGCTGAGGACGCGGCAGTCGACGAAGAATAAAAGGACGAAGTGGAAAGGTGACGCAACCAGCTGCAAAAGGCAAGATGATTTAAGGTTGAGTAACACAGCCTGTAACAAAGCAGCGCCAAAAACAATCCAAACGCAAGCACAAATTATTTAACAGATAAAATCACATGAAATGACTACTATATACAGGTGGCTATTTTGTAGGTATTACGTCAAAAACAGATAACGTTGCTATAAGGATGTCAGAGTTCGGGGACGATAAGGCCTTTTTTAAGGGACACGACCCCAAATTTATTCGAAAACTAGAGTAAATCAGTGTCCGAGAAAATAATACACTAGTTTGATTTTGGGAATAATAGACTGCATTTTCTATAAGCAATGGACTAGTACTAACTATATGTATATAAGCATTTAAATATTTACATGCTCTGAAATGCCTGTATTGCTCCTTACTGTTGAACGATTCAACCTAAGATATCATTTAATCTAGCTTAGTAATTTACTTAAACCTAAGCGTTTCCTATTTCGCTGAACTTTCCTGCACCTCCAAACCGTTCATTCGCACACAATATGAATAAGCTATTAGCATTTTCTGTTCGACACACATTATTGATGCCTGTCGATTGTAGAAGGTTGAAAAACTCTTTTTGCAAGTTCGATGTAATTTATTATTAAAGCCACAAAATGTCACTTAACAATGTCTCCTGAACCAAGGTGCATTTTCTGTCTATAGCACGACAAGTTCTAGCTTGTACTACAGTAACTCAGTTCATAGTACACCCTCTAAGCCGATTCGCGCGAGCTACTATAGAAAAACAGGGTCAACTCGATCATTCATTTGAATTCATTTAGTTTATACCCTCGGCTTCTCTAGATTGCCGTAGATTGCTGCTTAACTTGGTTAGGGCATCTGAGAGATAACATGGGTTCTCTGAGAACTTGCATTTTGTAACGAACAGCTCAAGGTAGATTCCTCCAAAATAAGACCAATATGCTGGCTATAGTTTACAATGCTTCGGCCAGGACATTAGAGATGCTCGCATTTGTGGGAGCACAAGTATTTTTAGCTGTCACTAGAATAGCGAATGTTTCGCCAATTTTGGTGGGCTCTTCTTGCGTAGTCAAAAGCTTTGCCGCCTCAAATCGATAATTACGTACGACACAACGCGAACGCAAATTTGAACTATGTATTTGAAATTTGAAATATGTATATGTGTATATATATATACGCACCCTACGTCGCGGATCATAATTTCGTGCTGGATTCGGTTAAAGAAAAAGAAACTGAAGCTAATAATCAGTATTTTGTTTCCAGATTATGTCTGTATGTATGAACGGGCATGGTTGTTGATCCCACGTTAGACTCACTTGAACAATTATTGGGAACTGTCACACTGTACTTTCTTATATTAGGTCGTACGGTACATGATCAGGAAAGAAGGACTCATGCATTTTCATATGAAATTATAGAACGGCTCATTGCATAGCTTTGCGATCAATCCAAATACTGTTATACTACAGCGGAACAAAGCTATCTTCCTATCTTTATAGCACTAGAAAATATTTAAGAATAATTTAATTGAGCCTTTTTTGGTCGTGAATACTAGCCTTCCACACTTTTTTAGTAAAATAGTCTTCTCTGTTATGTTCAAGCGTGTTGTCTGCCTTATGTGAATAACAGTTACGTGCATTTTGAAAGGTTCAGTATGTTTGAATACAGTACCCGTATTCGGGTGCAAATACCATTCCATACAAACACACGCACACACACATACACACCTTTGTATGACTATGTATGCCTGAGACAATTGTCTGGTTTGGTTATTACCTGAAACCCAATTGAAGGATCGCTACTTTTTTGAATAAGTTAATTATTTACATATTTAATAATGGTATAAGAGAAATTTCGAATTTCAAAGAAGTTGAAGGCAAATCGAGGAATAAATTGACTGAAAATCTTCTTTGCCTGGTCAGGCAGTTCTAACTGATGCGCCGGTCGTCTTCGGAGCACTTCGTCTTCTTTTCTGCAACAATCGACACTCTACCAGCCGAGGTAAATATAGTAGATAAATCTACCAACCGTAGCTGCTTCGATTTCTAAGTAAATACCCATGTCGTAATTCTTCGTTAAAATCACACAATCAATATCCGCAATCTTCATTCAAGATACGGGTAGGTCCAAAAACTGTTCACATCAAATTCAGAATACATTTGAATAGCTGTGCTTACTCTGTCCAAGCAACTCGAGTGGAAGCCGAGTCCATCTTTTTAAGATTTTTTCCTGCACGACGAATTAGTCAGAACGTTGGAATTAGTAAAACCTACCGGTAATCCTTTTACCTATTTGATAAAAACAATCACGAATTCCTCTCACTTTAATATTCCAGACGCAGTGCCTGCTGTTCAAAAATTAGTTTCGGAAGTCGAGGATTTTATGTGGTTATTTTTATAGAATGGTCTTCGAATGTCAAATATGCTTTTTTTGGGAGCTTATCGTGGTATATCTTAAATGATTTCATATGAAGTTTGTAAACCATTTTTGATTTTAAGAATTATTATTTTGACAAAAAGTTATTGAATTGCAAAAATTTTTCATTTTCAATTTTTAGAAAGAAGAACGATTGTAGGGGTTTTTTATTATTTTTTGGTATGAATAGTGGTAATTTTAGCAGAACTTAATCGTACACCTTACGATTTATTTGAGGGATAATCTGAATTAGTGTCTGGGTTTAATGTTCAGTATAAAGGAGTAAGATTTGCTTGATTTTGTATTTCTAAATATCGAAATATTTTATTTATGATCAACTACAAAATATTCTTTTCAGAAATATAAATTTTTTTATTTAATTTTTTGAATTAACTAGGTAGCTTCGATAATGGTATATTTGCTAGTAAGTGGTTTGTTAATATTACTAATAAATTGCATCAGCAGACTTTGAGCATGAGATAAAGTAAATCATGCGGCGTACAAACTAGCTTTCTTGCAAAAAACTTAGTTATATGAAACTGTTTTTTTTTATTCATAAATAGCTACGACCGAGGCAAGATCGAATAATTCTCGCACCGTATATCACAATTAACTATCTGAAAAACTTTTTTAGTTAATCTGATAAAATTTACCATAATTGTGTTTACGAACATGGTTGCTAACCTCTAACGTTACATGATCTTCAAAATTCAAGCACACGAAATGAATTAAGAGAATGGCACAGTTACGTATCAGGGGATACGAGAGGTAAGGAAAAATGCCGCTAGAACTATGCCTGGTCGAGAAAACTTCGTCTAAGGAGAATGGATATATGGCCCACTGTGAGGCAGCTGCCGAGTCGACGTTCGTGCATATCTTCGTGATGGATGATAAGTTCGTCGAGAGCAACTTTCAACTCCAATGTCAGTCAGATACTACATGCCATCGATAGCATCGATGTTCGGAAATGTGTCAGCCATGGATATGTCACGAAAGTAACTTTGTTTACCTTGTTGCTATCTTTGCTAAGCTCAACTGGTGAGCGCGATTAATGTAGAAAAAGTATGGAGATGGTCTTCTGCAGTGAGACAATGTTGATAAGGCTCACACTCAAAAATTTGACCTTTGCACATTTAATTATATTATGCCGTATAGTTACGTAATATTTCACATCGCACGCATTTCTTTTTGCGGACGGTATTCACGAGTAGTTCGGCGAAGGCCTAATCATCGAGCAAACAAGCTTTTCGAGACTTGGCAGTGCTATGAAACATAACCATGTAGAACTTGTTAAGCAGTAGACACACTTTCTCTGGATTGAAAGGTTACAACCTCGGAATCTGGGCATATGTTTAGGCGGCAACATGATTGATAGGCATGGCAGATTTTTGCATCCTGGGAGAGTAAAGCTAAGACGACAAAAAATAACAAGAAACTAACCGGCACAGGCGATAAACTACATCCAACAGTCCGTAACACCTGAGCTTGCCCATTCTCTTTGACCAATTCTTGGGCAAATAGGAATCGAAAACTTGAAGGAGATTTTTGAAATCAGCTCCCTCCACAATCCAATTAGTAGATGCAGATACGAGCATGATTTAATGACAGTCTTAATAAGCTGCTTGGAGTTGTTAAGGCCATAAAAACAGTTTCGTTTGCGCCAATTAGTTGGTATATCTTTTAGTCTGAAAATACTAGAATCATTGAGCATTTGTGTTAGGGTCATTGCTGCAATTTGGCAGCATGCAGATTGAACCTACCGCTTACCTTCCAACACAAGTTTGCAAAAAATGACTGGCTTTTGAACGACTTTAGGTCTGACCTTAATAGCCTTGATCCTACCATATTAGAACGATTAATATATACTAGTTTCTCAATAATGGATGTCTTACATATGATTGGGAGTATAACTCTGCACAATATATCAATGGCCTAGCACTATTTAGGAACTTAGTGTCTCCACTGATTGTAGATATTGGAATTAAATAATAGTGAAATTCACCCATAATCGTACAGGCATGTTTTCGCTCACGCTCGTGTGTTACAAAATATTTTAAAAATTTTTATATATGCTAGCCAGTACGCTCCATGCTGCAGACTTAATAAGAGAGCATAAAACGTGTAAGTACTGTTAGAAGGAAGAAATATGCCTCTTTGTTTTTTCAAAGATGGGAACCTTAGCCAGTTCCTGCCTGTAACTGTTACAATAGGCTTCCTAAACTATGTTGCAACAGCTTCCATCTTCAACGGCTGAACGGGAAAGTCCGTCTGAAAAAAGAAAGACTCCATGGCTGCGACGCATTATGCAAGGACCATTTCGGGGAGTCAATACTCTGTCGTAATATTACAACATACTACGGTAAATCCTAATGTGAACGGTGCGTTTTGATACTGGTTTTGTAGAACATCCAAAGGCCTATCAGCACGAAGATATAGTCAATCGCAAAGAAGACATAAACTAGGCCGGCACTGCAACTACCGGTGCCTTCGCAACAACTATTTTTAGCACCAATAATGGTATTCATAAGACTAGAAGACCGCAAGAGCTAGAATCGACTTATTTCAATAAAGGTGTTTCAAGGTTGCGAAAAAAATTATAGTCTACGTTTTGTGATATCCATTTTAATTTTCAAAATATAACTTAGTTGTATCTAATGTTAATATTTTAATTCTAACTTATTCCTGATATCAATGTGTGTATATTACGGCCTCTTACCATCTGGCCTCTAGTATCGTAACTATATGTATAGAGTTAGTGTTATTAAAGCTGGTTTCATCTAATGCGTTGCTCGTTCAAGTGCTTGTAAGCTGCAAGACTCTCCACAGATCCCGTTCAATCAAAATTGATAAGTTTTCCTTGAAATAGCAGAAGTAACCACTTCAATGTGTCGATATATCATCTAGGCATGCTCGATAAAAAACGACTGTCCTGTTGTTCCTAACATATAGTTTTTCTACAGATGAACAAATTAGAGCCATTTTTGCAAAATATACATCTCTTGCATCGCTAAGACAACTCTTTCTGCTCTATTTATATTTGTCAATCGTCTAACATTCACCTACTGATGACATCTGAATTGTCTATAGTAATTTGCATTAGATTGATTTATTCGTACCAACGTAATTAGATACGGTGCTTTCATATATTGTGCCTATAATGGTAAGCAAGACTTTTCACGTTTTCATAAGAACAAGCACGATCACCTGTGCATGAATACACGCCGCACAACACCAATACACAGCTTTGTTATTGATTCAATGTGCTTGTTTATAGACATGACATGCAAGAGATTCGAGCTGAGAGTCCAGCAGAGACGTCAATATGCTTATGAACACGCGTTTCTTTCGCTAGCGTTATATTGATTTAGCTTGTTCAGTGTACACTAAAAGTAACTGTTCTGTGTGGATGATATGTCCTAATTGGATTTGTAATCTGATATATGCAGAGTTGTATAATCTAGTTTCAGCAAAAAAAAATAAAATTTAACATATTAATTTCAAGAGAAATTCGCTTTCGGAGAACCGTATATATTGAAATAATAAAATTCTTTAGTATCATCGCTATATAAAATGGGGATCGTTGCGCGCTTTAGCAAACCTTTACGATGTGTGCCAAACGCGCAGCCATTTATGGTTAGCCATTGGGAAAAGAAGGGTCTTAATAGTAACAGTTTTATTTAATGTGCTAACTGTTGCTAGTGTAACAAATCTTAAGGTGAGAAGAAAACGTATTCTTCTGATTTTTATAATATTTCCAATATTTATTTTATCCCCAATTAGCAATGACAACTTTATGGATGTACTTTTTCAATAACTCGTGCTACGTCAGTGTTTATCGATCGTCACCCATACACGGCTCTTTCTAATAAACCTTTTAACTCGTTGTCATATCAAGTGGGGAATACGTCCTTCCGCATCACCGTTTACCGCCGTTCATCCTATTCCTCTCTAACACAAACTTTCGCCCCGTTGCATCAGTCTGAAACCTATCGAAACTCGATGATGCGCTGAAATAACGGACAATGAGTTTCGGCGCCCTTAAATTTTAAAGCTGACCGACGATCGCCCGACCAGATCGTTGTGAATGGCCAGAGCCAACTTCAAGATCAGTTCCGCCATAAGATCGTACGCATGAAGTCATTTGCAATACTGCCATACATACTCAACTAGTAAATGCAGCACTCTTTCCCATTATTATATTTTTCTTTCGCCTGCTCTTTCTCTTTCTCGCTTTCGACTACCTGGTTACCGACGTAACCGACATACGATTATTCCCGCTCCACTTGCTCCTTACTACGTTCAAGAACGTAGTAAGGCGGTAGGTCGTTGTGCATTTCTATCTCTATCCTGGTTTTTGTTTGGTCTGTTCCAAGCTGTCAAACGCGGAAATGGCGCATGACACCGCCAGTGAGTGTCCTGTCACGAGTTCTGTAGCGACGGTTGTTCTGGCGAGGTCTTCTACGGTGATGTGAAAGAGTCAACGAATAGGAGTGAAACTTGTCGACTATGGCATAAAGGC
This sequence comes from Tropilaelaps mercedesae, assembly GCA_002081605.1. Lineage (NCBI taxonomy): Eukaryota > Metazoa > Arthropoda > Arachnida > Mesostigmata > Laelapidae > Tropilaelaps > Tropilaelaps mercedesae. The sequence continues at coordinate 8,176 of MNPL01013017.1, forward strand.
AAGCTCATTAATTATGTCGCCAATAACGGGTTCGTAGCGTACGAAGGTTCGGCGAACCTGGTTAAAATTGAGAAGAGAATAAGAGAAAATGATCTATCCGGCAAGCAGTAGTAACAGTTGAAGTAGGTTGAACAGAATTCGGGGAAACAGTCGTGCGAAAAGACAAAACTCCGTCCTGTTCCAAATCTTTCCAAATGCTTCCTTACCGCTTCTTTCTATCTCTACTTCTTTCCCTTTTGGTGTTTTCAATATATAGAAGAGAATGATTGCTGAAAACCTTAAGCAAATGTCTAAGTTTATAGTTTATCTAGGTGAGTTGTGCCTATTTCGCACTTTAGTGAGGAGTCTCAGCACGGCCTCCGCTCAGTCCTTCTAAAACACGCTTATTTTGTTTTTTCAATGTAGTTTGCGTACTTGAGCCAGTTTCGTTCAAATTTTTTCTTCTTAGCCTCTATCACCATCCACCTTTTTCCGAAGGAAAGAAAGACAAGAATGTTTTACTTTATATTCAAAAAGACCGAACTCGTTATACAATGAACGCATGTAAAAGTCATGGCGCGACTCAGAATTTCGCTTTTTAGTACATACACCTTCACTTGCACATTTAATGTGTATTCAGTGTGTAAAAAGTAAAGTTTTACATGTGAAACTAAGGGTCGTCATAACCTTTTAATCTATTCTTTGGTTGTTATGTTAAAGGGGCGAAAGAAAGAAGGGACCGCCACAGTTCATCTCATTTCAAACCGTATTGCAATGTACAACCCAGAACAGGGCAAAAAAAGAGTATTGGATTTAGAATAAAGTACACCTGTGGTAACTTTACGCGAGATTCAGGGAACGAATAAATCAACTAGGCATGGTGAAACCCATACATAATGGGACCCTTCAATGACACCCTGCAAAGCGAGAGAGACATTAGGAAAGCTCTTTGAAAAGACGACGGCTAGAGGAAACAGCCCTATAAAGGACATGCAAGGATTTAAATATATACAGAGCTGCATGGAAGCTAATATATGATCCAATGAAAACTCGTACAGAAAACGACAAAATCCTAAAAAATTCGCATGCGGGCTTAAATGAAGAGGAAAAAGAGCCATAACATCCCCATGCCGACATTGATGATCCAGGAGCTCAAAAACAAGCAATAGATTAACTGTTGGCTTCCTTGTCGCCGATGTCAGCGTAACAATATAGAGATGCACTTTTAAACTTACTAAATTTATATAGAATCAACCAAAGTGTGCAGCAAAGATCATATTCTTAAGTCAACTGCTCCGTCATACACCACGGAGCGGTCATCGAAAACGATGAAAAACGACTTACTACGACAAAGATGCCTTACGACGGTAGTGCCTTTCAGATTAAGTGGAAAGAAGCTGGAGTTGAACCTATTTTAGGCGAAGCCAGTTCAGTCGCCAAGGCTGAACACCGTAGGATAAATAATTTTTAGATTCTGAAACGGTTCCGGTGACCCGATGTTGCTGGACCACGCATTCCAAAGCAACTGAACTCCAATAAGTTCACGCCTAATATTCAACTCAATAAGGAATGCCATCATTATAGTGTGGAAAGCCGATAATGGAGGCGGAATACTCCTATAAAAACCGGAAAACAATTGTTAATGAAATAAGCATGTAGCTGTTTAGGAATCGTTATAGACTGTGTCTTTAGTTAGCGCTCCATATAAGACGACTAAACGAAAGGAAAACCTGTTAAAAACCTATGGAACCCTGAAACTTTGGAAGTTATAAAATCGATTGCGACTAGCCGGTCGCCAGGTGCTATTTGATTTGTTCTGCTATCAGAATCTGATTCAAGGGCTACTGTTGAGTTGAGAATTCTGCGTCCAGTAAACTGGTTGACTGCCATGCTTCTACCGACCTCTGCAGGTTTCCAGCAAAGTAAATGCTTTATTATTCATTTAAGGTCAAACCGCTAAGAGTACGAAAAACGTCTAAGAGTCCGTAGGATGCAAATATTGTTTGTACCTGAAGGTCAAAGTAAAGTTAACATTCGTAGCGGCCTTTAGGAGAAGATTTGAAGGAGCGACACGCAAAAGTGTTTGTTCTTGGCATACGAGTTTCCTAACGAATTATGAAGGTTCAGGTTTGAAAAATGGGAGTTTTATAAGGTTCGGCACTCTCGTTGATTAGACATAATGTCACAGATCAAAGGACACTAGAATACTGAGAATGTTGAGTTGAAAACCACGCTGACAATGACAGCAGACCTTGGAAGAAAAGTCGGCGCAATTCTTAATGCTAGGTTGTAGGAGGATCTTTGCCATTGTTTGTTGAGCGTTGGTTTAACAAAAATGTTCATGTAAGTTTTGGTGCACAAAGGTAATTGCCGACACTTAACAAAAAAACGAAAAAAGTTTTTTCAAATATTTTACAAAACATATGGTTTCCAATCCAATTCTTTAGCGACGGGGATCGATAAAGCCAACGTAATAGTTGTCCTTACGTTATCTTAAAAATTAAGGATATATATATATAGCGTTCCAAAAATCTTACTTTAGTTAAAAAAATCACTGTTAAATGTCGTAAGGCCGTCTCCTAATGTGTTTATTTTTGGGCATCCAATATATATATATATACATATATGGACAGTATTTTTCAAACTCAATTTTCTTCCTTAAATATCTTTAATAAAGGTAAATCAATGCAAACATTTAATTTCAATTTTTAACTCATACTATAATTGGAATTTCAGCGCCGTTACAAAAGAATAAATCAGCAAAAAAAATGGATCACTCAAGTCTCACGTTTTTGATTTGGTAGTGACACTTTACGGCATATCACGTTCATTTTCATCTAATCGGGTAAATTAAAAGAAAACGTACGAAAATCGTTAATATTGTATTCAGTATAAGAAATTTAGTTTCTTAATTGTTCAACTCAAGTGTAAAGGCTACGGGCGTTTTTGAAGCGGCGTCTTTTAATTTCTATTTTAAAAGAGTTGGGGTCCATTTTACTTGCACACCGCAAAGTCGGGCACTTAGCCTAATGTGCACATGTAATTGGCACATGTAGTTGATAGTAGGTTGTTATAAATCGTCTTTCAATTTATTCGATAACAGTCAAAGCTAGAATAAAACATGTAAACACAAAATTTGTAGGAATTTCTTAGTCATACATGGCAATAAAGTCAGATTTGTACTATTTGCAAATCAAATATAAGCACCATTTTTTTTTAATCAAAAAGGAAATATATTTTACCTGACACTGCTCTCGTGCGGGAGAAATCGTTCGTTCTAATGTAAAGATATTCATAAGCTTTTCTGTTGCTAAAATGAATAGCTTCTGTGTTAGTTGTCCAAAATGGTTTCAACAAAACTAAACTAACATAAAAACTATTTGGTTTTAAGAAAACTGTGTAAGCACATTTTAACACAGGATACGTTTGTAATATAAATATTGCTAGGGAGATCAAAGAAATTTTTGTTACGCTTTTGAATAAAACGCCGTCGTTACGACAGACGCTAGGAATGCCACTATTAAATCTCAAATTTAAGTCGATACTCTGTCGCATATACATAAACTCACATAGAAAAACATTTGTACATCTGACTTGAACAGTTGTTAAACTACGGCTGGTACGTTCTACATTACTTGTAGACATTTAAGTGTTTTTTAGGCATTTACTAAAAGCAAGTAAGCTTAATATATATCAGGGATTTGTTACAGTTTCGAACAGACTATATTCTGCTGATTGATTTGGGCGAAGCTGCGCTCAAGTTCTAAACATAGCTTTAATAAAAAATTACGGTTAATTCTCTGCATTGACTGACCTTATTGGAGGCAATTTGTTCAGCATGCAGTTTGCCAAAATGTGCTGTTTGAGGGTACGTGTATAAAACACTTTGGAATTTGCAAGTTATTTAAGAAGATCGAAAGTTAGAGCATTTTGAAGTCAAAGGCGGAACTATTTACCACAATACTCGAAGACGGCTTCTCCTAAAACGCGCTTTTATGACTACGTCCTGGTGTACAGCAATCATAAGACATTCTATATGTATGGGTTTATCTGCTTCGATAAAATTTAAAGCTATTAGCACAAGGCTTGGTTCATGACTTGCAGACGTTAAGCTCGGTTCCGGTCAAAGAACATTTGGGGCTCATATTATTCGTTCGCATGAACACACGAGTGCCGGGGGCAGAGTCAGTGAATGACGAGACTTTGACGTAAAACAGCTGAGATTTACTGTTTTGTCTGCTTTGGACAAAGCATATTTTAATTAGGGTACTACTCAGCCGTTACTTCACCTATAAGCTTATTTGGTCGTTAATAATGGCTGTTACTTACAATTTAGTAGGTAGCGGCGTTTTGCATATAAAATGTATCCTGCGTCATGTATTATGCCGCCATAAAGATTTTCTGTCCATTCATCACTTTTTTTTAAGTAGACGAACTAAATCCGCCATGTTGACTCCTGAAGTCCTGAAATCTATTTTAGCGGATAGTTCTCAAAATGTTAACTACAATAGTGATCCTTTAAGTCAAAAGCACTCGATTCTTTTGTTGCATTTGTTCAGGCGAAAGCTAACGCAAAAACACCTAAAGGAAGCTAAATCGTGCTCGATAATTTCCTCAATTGTTTCGCAAAAGGCAGGAATGCGCATCTGGGTTTTTTACTACTTAGAATTTGGCTTTCTTGTAAAAAAAACCCTACACCCGCACTAGGTTTTGAGCCCTATGGCGGGGCGTGCACTACTCGGGTGGTCAGCATCAGTATATTTATACACCTTTTGTGGTTAAACCATTATTTTTGGTCTGTATTCATAAAAATCCTACAACAAACGACCAGACTGATATCGACCAACACTCCGTTCGGCTATTTGGTCTCCGGCGTTGAAATGCAATGCGCTCGCCTTTGTAAGGCGACTAAACGCCTAATATTTAAAGTTCAGCTATAAACCGAACATTTGTACGTATGCATAGCTTGACCTAGTTATGAAGCATATATTCATATGCACGTATATATAAGGTGCCGTTGGGACTGCTTTCTCGTTTTTTCGCGAAAACCGTTCGGAACATAAAAGGTGTTATACAACCATTCTTCTGCATTTCGATGTCGAATCTACCGGTGAAATTAACTTTTCTATACCTCTTTCAGCCTTGGAGATAACGATACAAATTTGATTTTTCTATGAACAGGGGTACCGAACGAAATAAAATAAAATTAATAATTTTAGGCAAAAATGCATCAATACTTGTTTCGTAATTACAGAATTCGTAAATTTTGTAAAATCTTGTGATTGAAATGGGTGCGCTATGGATTGATTTAAAACTTCATGTAGAAGAGCGACGTTGTCTGTTATTTTTAATGCACTGAATCTAAAATGCTACTTCAAGCCTCTCTAAGAAGATGAATTCGTGCGTCGCTGCCTAGAACAATATGTCAAACATATGCTGTGATAGTAGTCCGATTAATAAAATATGAGTTGTAATATCAGGCTTATCGTATACCATTCCATGGTCCAATAAACCTGTTCGATTTGACCAAAAATATAAAAACAATCACATTTAAAAAACAAAATATTAGAACATTTTGATTAAAAAGAAGGTGATTTGAGTAATTAAATAAAAAAAAACCCTATAGAATGAGCTAGACTAGGCGTATGGTAACATGTTTTACATGAAATCAAGATTCACATAGCGTAGGTTCTAAGGTCTTTTTGTAGAGCAAACGAAATATGATGTCGTTCTTCTCAATTTTAACGGCTTCTGTTCTCAGTTTTTAACTATTACTCGACAACAAATTAATTTAATTTATTAAGCAGTATTATTAAATTAGGAGTTGCTATCGCATACTCATTATTTAATAAAATATCGAATGCAATAAGACCGGAGACTCTAAGGCGAACATACCGTTAGATGAAAGTAAGTGAAGAGTAATAAGAGAACCTCTAATATCTCGAACAAATATGGGATTATGAAGTTCTAGTGGAGTTTTAGAGATTGTTATTTTGTATACAGAAGGGAGACATAACCCATTAATTTGCATGGGTATTATATATATTATGACCGTCATGAAAAGCGTTGATTAGAGCAGACAGGCTGTCACTTACAACACCTAACATACCGCGCTTGTCTTCTAATATTCTAAAGACCTAAAAAGTATGTTTTCCAAAGGAAATGTTTGTGTTCGCGCAATTACTTCTTACCATATTTTTGTTCCACCCGAATAAACCAGCAAAGAGCCAGAGCGCTAAAGAGGAGCAAACCATTCTAACACAAACGATGAGAGGGATCTTCGCAGACTTTCGTTTCAACAAACACATTTTTTGAGTAGGACCGGATTCGACGACCTCAGATGCAGTGCTAAGGCTGGCAAGATTCGCTCTGGCCCAGCGATCGACACGCAGTCGTTGCCAACAACAGCCTCTCGGTTAAGTGCGTCAATTCGAGGTATCGGTGTCACGCAGCAGCAGGGAAAGACAATGGACGCCGTTCCGCCTGGGAAGTATTTCGACGGACGCGCTAGACGTGGCGTACGTGACTTCTTTACGTGCATATGACTGGAGCGTCTTCGAGACAATGAGAACGCCAGCACGATCTGGTTGGGTTGAGGCCTTCTCTCTTCTCTGACTGGGTGCAGCGGATATTTCTGCGTCCCCCGCCAGGGCGTTTCCTTAAACGTAGATGTTCCGTGAATTGGGGATGACGTTAAACAAAAAGGCTGCCGCTGTTGCAGTAGAACGCAGAACGGGAGTTGAGTGTTGTATTGTTCGAATACTGAGCCGAGTTATTCGACACAAATCGACCAAGCAAGAGGGCAACGTATTGAGGACGTGACCGTTATATGTATATCGATAGCCACCGGAATTAATCGCAAGTCGCAGTGTCTATCAGGGCATTCCAAGCGGCCGCGAAATACGGGCCAGCACAGAACCCAAGACCACATTGAATTAAGCCAGGTGAGCATATCTAATGTGCTTGCCTTTATTGCTTTACATAATTTCTCTGTGATAAGTAGTTATTGAAACATGAAGGTTTTATGTTGAAGACTGAAAGGTTTTACGCTATTCAATTCTCAAAATAAATATAATATAAGATTGGGGTTGTTCACTGCGTGCCAACACAGGCTGAAATTATGGCTTTCTACATTATCGCCTACTGTCATTGGTGTAGTGCGCGAACCACGGAATGCTGTTCGTGCTGTATGTATCTAAATTTACCCGTAATGCCTTGCGATCCTGATTTTCCTTAACAACCTGTATACACAAGTATGGTCGGCAGACAAACGTTTATTAGGGTCCCTCCTGACAGCAAGCAAAGATTAAAGTCTACAAAGCGCGGTCATGTGCAATGTGTTTGCAAGGAAGGACTTTTACCTACAGATCATGATGCACATGTACTACTGACTCTGTCAAGCATCGATTCCACACTAGAGGAAGATCATATCGCAAAAGCGGACAGCATAGCACTTATTACAAATAAGCGAGGAGCAAGCAACTGCAAACACACATATTTAGTTCTATGTTAGTTTAAATGTAGGGCTCAAATAACCTTTTTGATCTGCTGTTCTTAACCCTCCCACCAGGCTGTTTTCCTCTCTAAAGTCGAGGACGTCCAATAAAGAATATCACAAAACAGCACAAAAAAATAGCTTTCCTAGGCGTTCGGTTAACGTATTGAGAACTTCATGAGGTCCCGCATATTTAGCGCTTCCAGCACAGTTCAGCAATGTGCAATGGATGTGGCGAAAAAACGTATGCTAAGTAGTACGCTCTCTCGACAATTTTGTATATATAAATATATTTAAAACACATCTTTAAAATCGTGCCGCAAATCTTCTCAATGCTTTCCGTGAAACTTGTCGAGCACGACTTTATTAAACTGTTTATAAACCCTTATTTGTAGAGATCGCTAGTTTCACGTAAATTATTTTTAGTACGGAGTAACAGCACGTTTCGTGTTGGTAGTTATCCGGATATAATAAAAAAATGCACATGATATGTAATTACGAGACTTTCTCATGTATACCCGGCAATCCGTTTTGTATCCGCACAGCTGAAAGAGAAATAATTTCATCTATACATCGAGTCTATTTACTAAAGCGCCTGTATAGAACACGGTCAGGAAACTTGAATATTTTTTACAAGACATTCATTTTTCATTGCTTAGCTGTACTTTTAAACTGTCATATTATATAATACTTGTGAAGTTATCAACAAAGCATTTGATGCGGTGAGACTAGCAAGAGTCGTGCTGTTTTGAAATATTGCGTTACGTACAGCACTTTATAGTCATTTTCAGGTATATGTGCGAGATACCTGCCTTCAGTCTACACAAGCGGTAGAAGCCTTGTTTTCGAACCCACTTATGCGGTCAACAGAGACAGTAGGCTATTTTGAATGGTTTACTAAACATACGCTACTAGAGGTCCGTCATAACGAGCGCGAGACGTGCCAATCTATTGTTCCCCTAAACCTAAATAGTACCTACATTACCTCTGAGAGCATAGGGCCAATTCGCTAACACGTATCAAGCCTACCCCAACCTTCGAGTTCCGACTTCCGGGTGGTGGCATATATATCATTACATTATTATTATATTATTACATTGAGAAAATGTACCGTTTTCCCTTACCACATCTCGCATAAAAAAGCACCCGAAAGTTCTTATTTCTGTGGGTTCTTTCATTAGTAGTTTCAAGTTTCAAATTTTATCGATAACGACACTGTTGGAACTTCTGTACAGCATTTAGTCGAGGAATAATGGCGGTCAAAAACTGTGCAAATGTTGCAAATGCAGAGGACGCCATTTAGGCTTGCACTAAAACAATTTAACCGTATGTTTTGATTCTAAGAAAGTGCACACTAACGTTATATTTGCTTCGTTTTGTAACATTTATAGTAAAATTCGCATTCAATAGATGCGAAACTAACACTATTCATTGTCCTTGGACTATTTTTTAACCTATGCTTTAGTATTGTATGTTTAGCACAAGTATTTCGTCTTACAAGCAATTTGCAAGAAGCTGCTTCTGAATGTAATTTCTTTGCAAACTTTCGATAATGGAAAATCTTTCGATAGGGTGCCGATCTTGTATGTTACCGATCTTTGTTGAAGCTTGGGTATTCCGTTTCAACCAATAGTTCTTTTGGTCTTGTTTTTTGGTACGTACCCAGTCGATGCAGCATGCTCCTTTTAACGTAGTGGTATTTTAAGAATCTCCCTTAGAGATGGTCAATCTAAAGAGCGATAAACAAAGATATACTCATTATGCGAAAAAGTCAACCAACTGAATTGAATGTGTTGCTATCTTAGCCTATAGCGATAGCAAGCATTGAAAACTCAATTCTTTCAATCGAAGCTTTCATACAACAGTCGCAGTCAATCGGGCGAACGAAACGAGCGCATAAAAACAGACAAGGTTGACTAAATATAGAGCAGATTTACAGTTTGCATAACAACAAAGATTAGAGTTGTCCGTTTCAGTTCTTTCGCCCATTATTGATACAGTTTTCATGGTGTGCCACTTGCCGGGGTAACCCATTCGTCCCGTGTTCAACATGTTGGTGGTATTCACTTCTGGTAGCAATAAAAGTGTTCACATGGGGTTGTTCGGAGTACCGGAAGGAACACTCCCAAGTTTGAAACAAAAAGGAATTTCTATGAGTTTGGTTTAGATCCGCAGCGTCACATAGTGGGCAAAGTTCAAATCGGCTCGTGCAACAGTTTAGGTTAGTTTAGTGCAAAAATAGATAATTCATAATTAATATCGAAGTACGAACCAAACTGACTGGACCCGTCAAAGAGAACAATTAAATCACTGGCGCTTCTTATCTACAGGGAAAATCACGAGCAGCTAGCGCACCAACACGAATTAAATAACCCAACGGCTTAACTAATAGCGTTATGATGCAACAAAACTGTTTTTTTTTAGTGATGCATTAAGTATATTCATGCATTTTCCTAAGGGTTTATGGTCATTTTGGCAAGTTATGTCGGCGCCAAATTTGAAGATGGAATTTTCCGTAGGTGTGGTGCAGCGAAAGTGTCAAATAGCAGTGCAAATGTCCTACCTGCCACACCACCCTTGAAGGTTTGACTAAAAAGTAATTTAGATTTTGCCGGTTAGGCGAGCCATATTCCTCCTCCAAAGTCCTCCTCTGTACTAAAACATGGAAGGAAGCAATTCATTTATACAGTATGTCAAAATTGCAGATTATGCATGCAGTCCGCCTACGTTCTAGAGCCTTACCGCTCCTCTACGCAAACGGATTTGTAAAACAGTTCCATGGCCTCCTGGTCGTGCGGTCTTTCTTACATTAAAATAAAGTCGGCTGAAATGAGCTTCCTGAAGCCTATAGATTCGTCAGGCCAGGCTGGGCCGGTCGGGCTCGTTGTGGACTTTCAAATTTGCCCGCCATCGTCGACAATCGCTAGTGAATGAGTGAGCGATGTCTGATGTCTAGCATCCTATGCTGTTATTGGGCAAAAACTAGTATGTGAAATGGCTTCATAGAAATATTTGCCTAGAACGAACACCGAGTCAACTTGCCTACTGCATATGGCGAGCTTTGACAAGCAGGTTTAACGTAGCGCAACCACACATTACTTCGGACGCGCTCTTTTACTAACTTAATTGGTGAAGCACATATGGTGTAAAATACGTGACAAGTATCTAGTATGAATTTGTAGATAATTGGGACGTCTGGAAATATCCTATGAACGGGCAGTCTCGATTTTATGGACTCTCGCGTGTGCTCTCCAGAGCCATATTTGAATTATTTATGGGAAATGTTCTCGTTAAATGTGTGAGGAAACACAGCGCTTGCAACAACAGTATGCTAAAATCAGTGTAATATGGATGTACTTATTTTATGTTTGTACACATCGGGAACTCATATTTGCATTTTATACAATGTATCAATCCCGTATTTGGTACATTCACAGCTTATGAAATATTAATTGATATCTTTCCCAAAGTGTTATAGTGTATGCAATGCTATAAACAATGGGCATCAATTTAAATTATGTTCCTATATCAAGGAATTTAGTAAAATAGGTGTTTTAAAAGAAATGAGTAGCTGAGGTACAATGTTATTAGATCACATTGTGATATTCGTAGCGCCTTGCGACTGGAGGAGACACGTAGGTGCACGGGTTCGATCCCCGCCGGTGCATATCTACATTTATATGGGGTCCGTCTTACGAAGTAATGCAAAAACTGCTACCGTGGATGTTAAATGTTGGCTGATGGTCAGCTTTAAAAAAATATTTAGATCACATTGTGATACGAAAATTTATCTATGAGAAAATCACAATAATAATCAACTACTAGAAAGGTCGGTCAAGTGCTTGTAAGCATGTGCCTGTATGTCTATGAATGTATCCGTACATGCTGTATATGTAGTGTGTCCGTGATATGACCAACCTTGTTCATAAATGTCAGTAAATGACGACGCTGTAGAGCATGGGTGCACAACGATACATATTCAACATTCAACAGCAAGCGCTTTTCATGGAAAAAATCAAGAGAAAGAGAGGTTATTAAACGAATACGCAAATCACTTTTTTAGGCTTCAAGATTTTAGTCGTTTTGGCCTTTTCTGCTTGTTTCTCGACACACGATTAGTAGATCTCAAAACGATCCGACCCGTAGGATAGGTTATGAGCGTCAGCTTTGCCCGTCGTCAGCGCTCTTCTTACAAAAAAACAGGTTGGCATTCAAAAATGGTTGCCATTCGTAGTCCCGATGGCTGTGCATCCCAGAAACTCATGAAACAATCTCTTGGGCAGCGTCCACCCAAAATAATAGCGACTGAAGACCTGCTCAGTAAACCACCAGATTGCAGCGAATTTTATAGCTCACTTTTAAGCCGACTTTGGCATAAAGGATGTCAGACTTGAATCGACCAACACTCTGCCCATATATACTGACGGCACCTTGGAAATTAGGCTTAGTCATTGACGTCAAGGACTCTCTTTTGTTTAAGATCCGTACGCACCGAGTTCTTTCTGGAATGACTCATGACAGTTCTTATGCCACCATTTTGAAATATACGGAACCGACCCACTATATTTTTATAAGTGCAGCCCCGGAGTGATATCTCATACGATAGTCTAGCCGTAGGCTTCAAGAAAGTTTAATGCTGTTACGCTTAAAATCGATGCAGATAATAAATGATCGCAGGTCAAAACTAATCCCAGGATACCCCTATCGCGACCGATTTTTTTTACTAGACAGGACACCTATTAGTTGGACGACTACATCTGAGTCCTATGACCGCACGATTCCCCCCATAATTAGAGTTTACAATATCGCAAATGTGACACGAAATTAAGTCAATGACGCGTCTACGTCTAAAACCAAACGTCTACGCTGATAAAAATGAAGAGATTCCAAGTAGGAATACTATAGCTGGACCTTAATACAATGTTCTAGTGACTCGGCTAGGAAAGGGCGAATTTAAACCAGTCTACAATTTGTAGTATAGCCTGGTGCCGCTTTCCTTCTGCATGGCGGAATATCCTGTACAAAAAGTATCCCCTTTTCGTACAGAATATCAAAAGGAGATATCCTGATCTTCCTTCTGACCTTTCAGGTCAAAAAGGACTCTAGGAGATCAGGTTCCTGAATTTAATCACTTTATTGGGTCAGCCACCACTTTGTGATCCAGGGAATAAAATATTACATCCAGTGATTTTCCAGTAAGCCTTGAGAGTCATTGGAATGACCGTTTATCTTCTGACACATAAAACACGTTTAAAAAGCTCAATGGACTGTCAGATACTTTAGAAAGAACATTTTTCGAACTACTTTTTAAGTAAGTTTTCATACTTAAAGCTAATTTAGGCTCACATGAGAATTAATACAGTTTATCCTAAGGGTGGTATCAGTAATAGAATTAGCCATTTAGAAAACTTCGGTGCAAACGTTAGGCGTAAGTATGCTAATTAAGGCTCCAATTTTATTTAAGCAGTCACACAGTCCGCCTGCAGACTTTGCAGATCCCTCGAAATAATCATTAATGTGTTTACTAGTAAACGACACCCAATTTTGTAGTGGCTTCCACCCAAGACAGGTATTTAAGTGGTACCAGGATTTTCCAGTAGCTTCACATGGCACTAAAACATTCAGCTTTATCTATTAGGAGCTTAGCGTTTGGGTTTTTCAAGTTGATTACTTTCCCGATGCCATTTAAGGGTTTCCGCTCAATCTTAAATTTGCTTGTATACAACGAGCCTTTGATTTTCTGTGATACTCGATGAAGTTATAAAACAGAAAAACATTAATCGTCTACTTTACAATTAATTTACAACGTTAATTTTCCGTCAAGCTTCTAACTCGTAAATCTGTCTCTCAGAAGAACTTGGAAAATTGTTCAAAGTCTTTTGTATTAAAAACTCGCCTCATTGTGTGACTGGAAACTGTGATTTACACATCACGACAACAGTCATACTTAATACTCAGGAAGACAACTAGTTAGCAATTATCTACGTTTCAATTATGCTGTTCCGAGGTACTGTCACGCGGTTGTATAAACTTGTCCGGATATGAACTAATTAGATTTTGTATATAGGACTGGTTATTTTGTTCACACATGGAATGAATCCTCTAATCGTCTCAATCGTCAGACACATACATAATCTGACACTTAGTTTAGTTGAAGAAGTCAATATAAGCATCTCCTAAAAACATCAAGGTGTATTACAAAGCAAGTCTATTGGATTCTCATAAGAGAAATATACCCGTGAGTATAAACCTTCGATTGATCTAACAAAGTATTTTTTCTTATAGTGGCTGTTAACTAAACATCACTTTATGCATTCAATAGAGATAATCTCATAAGTACAGTGTAGATATAAAGAAATACCTTTACGGGGCCTGTGATTCATGTAAGAGTTTATCCGATTGAGGTGTTTGAAATGGAACGTATTTTGTTTGGGTATACTGTTATAAGGCAGCTTGATATTATTCCATATATCAGGGCGCGTTTCCTATCAGTCTGCGTAAAACCTGCTCATATGCGGTGCGCTAAGAGATAATACGGAATTTATATATACGTTTTATGTAGAAACTCAAAACACTTTACGCTCTAAGAATTTCTGACTTGGCAACGGCAAACTCGACAGTACGAATCCTTTGATAACAGGACAAAGCCGCTATTATTCAACAATGTCGAACGCTCCCGCTGAGGCGCCTTCCTTGAATAGCTAGCGGTCGTGTTAGCAACGGAAGTTTGGTCCCCCGGGAAAACGGGACTGTGGGAATAGTGCGAGAGTATAAGGAGACTTCAATAACGCTGAACGTAAAGGTGGCTCAATCAGTCGGCGACAAAGGGTTAGAACACCTTACATTTCAGCAAGACTTCTAAACCGATAAGCGTTCGCTGCAAGCGTGAACGCTTGTTCAGACTTGTTTGACGGCTGGAGCACTACCGCTGTTTCTAAGCTACTAACTAGGCGACAGGCATTTTCCGGAATTCGATTTACGATGCTTTTGTGAACAAACGCAGAGATGTAGTTGTGCTTATCAATTGGCGACTAACATTAGGTCGCAGGAGATTAGAACTTGTGTCTAAATGCTATACTCCAACAAACGCTAGTGGCAAATCCGTCGAACTCGCTCGTCGAATCCGTCGAATTGTAGCAAGCTTGTAAACCGTGTTTCTCGAAGTTTTGCTTGTGTATAATGAATATCGTACCCGATGCCTAACATTTCCTTTTATTTTTTTGGGTATGCTTCAAAATTATATAAGAGTATGTTAAAACAAGGATAATATGCTGCCAAAAAACGAAGAACATCGTATAGCAAGTTGAAAAGAGGCCAAATCAAGGCTTGACACTGCGGGATTTTTAAAAGCGCTAAAGGTTAATTGTAATGTCGGGTATTTACCTCCCCGGATTCCAAAATATGTTTTTCAATAGTATATAGCCTTGTTAAAACACTATTAGGGGTACTATTGCATGAGATTCAGAGTATTCTAAAAAATACCTTACCATTGAGGCAAAGCGCACAGGAGCGTTTCCACGCAGCTATAGAAAAGTCACTAAAGTATATACCTTTCAACAAAGGCCGCTGAGTTCGACACTAATTCGACAGACTTAGTTTTTTTTTGTATATGTAATACACACATAGTAAGTAATGTGTGCGATTCATATGTGCTGCTCATTTGATTATTCAATCGTACATGCAAAAAACCGCTAGTAGAAGCAATATGTATTACAGATTAGATTTACTATTCGCTTTTCAGGAATCGCCAGGAGTAAAGTGTATAGCCTTTGAAAAAATGCCGAAGCAGCCTTTTTAAGCCAGTTTTGCTGTATCTGAGTATCATCGGGGCATTTTTAATAGAATATGCCTTGCTCAAATACGGCTCACTTAGGAGCACAAGCACAAATTATATGAATTCTCTAGTTAGAGCAACTTGAAATATTTCCAAGATCTGTTTTTCATTCGCCAGCATGTTTTGATGTATATTAGCACTCCATTCTTCAATGCATACGTAATTGCGTTAAAAATTAAACCGTTCAATCGCCCAGTCGCCAATCATTAAGAAATGACTAGCATTTCTAGATTTTTCGCGTTCCGAATCGTTAATGGGGTAGAAGCATTATACTATTTAAATTTTTTATGCATTAAATTAAACAGACTTATTATCGCACCTTCTTATGTTAAGCTAATTTATTTAGAGTCCCTTTTTCTTCTTTATAGGATAAGTTTCTTAGATTTGGGCAGCCCATATTTATAGATCGTCAATTTTCATGTAACTATTGTCTGCTGTTTTGTCCCAATTCGGCCATTATGCAAAGCGGCTCCATACTTTTTAGGAAGATTAAAGGGGGCTTTTCATATTACCGATCTTCTTTGTACCCTCTTTCCTTTAACCCTCCTTATCAAAAAAGGTGGCTCTGTTTTTTTTTGATATCAGGAATTAGTTTTTGTTCTATTTCTGGTCGGTCTTGAAAACCTTTTGCCCAAATAGTGAGTAACCAGTACCATACGGTCAAACCCTACGGTTTGACCAATTATACCAAAGGGCTAAGAGGTCAAACCGTATGGTTGTGATACTTGTTTCCTGAAATAGTTTGCGATCTAAATCTCGAGTAAGAATTTCAAAGAGTTGAGTGTTTGCAGTTATAATTGGTGTGCTGTGAATCAAGAATTCTGGGCCGATAATGTAGTAAAGCTGATTGCATAAAAGCCAAAATAGTGAAAATTAGAACTAAGTTCTTATTGTGAAAAAAGCGATCTCCACTGTCTTGATACGAAGCTATTAACTTATTTGTCACTGATTGTTGCAAGTGGGATTACACCGTTCACAAATAAAGCACAAAGATCATAAACTTGCTCAAGGCAAGCAACGTAATGTAACAAAGATGTTTAAGTATGGTGGCATACCAATCATGTGTAGTTCGAATCATGATTCTTTAGATATGAGACAATACAATGCTATTACCATGTGTGACGATATTTATTACCATCGAATGAAGTACATTAACGGAAAAAAACGTAAGCTTGATTGCATAAACATTAACAGAGAATATGAGTGTACGGAGATCAGGGGGAAATAATTCCAGATTGATGCGCCGATATTAGCGATTGAAAACTGGGTGACATTTCACAGAGTAGAGATCCAGCAAGCTGAGATGCGTCTTACAGCCCTTAGTATTTTAATAACGCTTTTACAGAAACAACTTTTCAGGATGCAATCCATTAGCAATTTAATATAAAAACACAGAGTGAGAACCGTAGAGCGAAGAGCGAATATTAGAGAATATTTAAACGGCAACGGCAGGAACTTTGTGTTTTCTTGAATTTCTACAGGCAGCGATTCTCAAGACACGGCGGGCACGACAAAGCGCAGCTGCAAAGCAAAATTTGAGCATTTTATTAAAACTAAAATGAACCTCCAATACATCAACATTTTTGCAATTAACACCTTTTATGTAAACACTTTATTGTACCATTTTGCAAGAATATTATGTATAGCAACCTAATCCAGCTTTGTTGCGTCTAGGTTGCTATGAAGCCTGGATTCTGCTATGTTGTTCCAACAAAGGCATTCGACGAGCACACAGAACAACACTGCGGAACATATATGAGGTCATCTATACAGATACAGGTAGACTCAAAACATTGCAATCTCTTGCTTCTCATTTATATTGCAAAATATTGCAATATTTTATGTGTCAAACACATATCTGAAAATCATAAAGCAAGTACAATTATAACCAAAAAAGTATGTAACATAGACAACAACATATTGTAGCCATTATTGATAAAATACAATTACGGTCCACAACAGAGTGGAAGCATTCGCAATGCCTAAGCTTTTACATCAACCCATAGATACCGTTTCTATATTTTTCGGCAACAGAATTAAAAATAGCCAATTTTGTAATTAAATTCGGGATTAAACATACCACTATCAATCAAAGGTCATAATTTTAACAAAAACCCAGGTATCGAATATTTTGTTAATTATGAAACACGGGTACATTTGTTAATTATGAAACAAGTGCTAAGTGGATTCCGCAAGAGCTCTACATTGTCCATCTAAATGAAAACTATGTTTTATTTCTCGTTTAGGAACCATAAATGGATGCGTCGATATTACAACCCAGCTTTTATTGCGGAATTACCGTCGACAGCTGTTTGTACCAAGCTTCGGCGCTTCTTAACATTACTAGAACAGTCTAATTTGAGATCATCTGCATAGATACCTGCATAGAGGTCTGCAAGATATTTTAGTAGCTAAGAATAAAAAGAATTAGAGAATTCTGCAATTATTATTATTACTATTGCATAATCAATTCATTCGTGCTGCATCATGCCAAATAACGGAATGAGTTATCTCACCTATAAGGTCAGGGGATATACAACACAATTCTACAATGCGGCTGTAGAACAAGCAAAGAAAAACTCTGAACTTAAGCATGATTTGCAAAAGGTTGTTAAAAGTCTAGAGTAAATAAAATTGAAAGAAAGCATATGCGATGCACCTATTTGAGATCCGGTCAGAAACGCAATGCCTGAGCTTATATACGCTTCAACTCAGTGATGCCAATCGTCAATGCTGAAAATTCAGAGATAATTTGCTACAGAATATTACTACATCCTGCGACGGTGCGTACGCTGTTCCAAATTTATTAGAAATATTTTAATTGAACTAACTTTTAGAACTATCTTATAAACTTGACACCCTTGGAACCTTTCCAATTTTGCTTCGAAACTGCTTTCACATTACTTGAATCACTCCTGAACGCGAATGTTTTCAATATATTTGTGGTTGTATTCCAACGGCTCGTAGCATCTCATAGTTCAAGTAGGTGCACTTTTATAGTTTGTCTATTTTTCAAACTGTGTTTCATTTTCCAGAACGATAGTGAAAGTATTATTGAAAGGCACACAATGCTTGCAGCCTTTATGGAACTATTATGATTATCGTAGTTGCAAACGTTTGATAGAATAACATTTCATTCGGATGGGCTGAGCAAACTTTTAACCGTGTCAGCAAACAAGTCCTTCCATGCACGCTCAGACAAGCTTTTTCTGTCGGGTGTTTTTCATTTAGAAAAATTTTGCAGTAAATGGACACCCGCCTTGTCGCTGGTTTACACAGATGGAAACAATGGAGTGAAATAGAGCGACCAGCAAGATCAAACGTGAACATTTAATGCGTTAGGACGTACATATGCAGTACTAGAGTATACACAAATATACCAGTTCATATTTCTTTCACGTGTTTAAAGCATATCTATAGTTTGAACGATCTCATTATTTGGTACACTGACATCTTCACGACAATGGACACTGTGAGATGTGGTATCTCCCATTCATTCCGATATAGTCCTGACAATATTTACAAATATATGCGCCGCTGAGGAAGCGATATACGTGTCTTATGCATGAACAGTTATGCAATCCGTGAAATCCTGCGCTACACGTAATACGTAGCATCGTAATCAAATTTCTCTCGGTAACAATCGAAATAGACAGGTAGTCATATCTTTAGGCATGAAAAAGGAAACATATATGTGCTTCTGTATATCCGTAAATGTAACTTCAGTGTAACATTCTTCAAGGCATACCATTTGAGGATTTAAGGATTTACACTAATATCTAGTTGTATCTTTGAATAGTGTTCTTATTATGTGTCGCATTTTTCCACACTTATGCAGAAAAAATGTTTAAACAGCATGAAACGTGCAGATGTACATAATACAGCTATGGAACTCGCTGCGATAAATGGAAAGAGTAAATAAATATATATATATAAAATAAAAATAAAGTTCCGTTCGAAGCAACAACATTTAAAGTTGGGTAAATATACTATACGACAAAGGAATGGCATAAAAAACATTCGCACAAGCACGAATATCGCCGTTGCTGCTACAACTGCAACGATGCTTGGGACAAACCTACTACCGTAAACACGCACACGCATAACCATTGCTGATTATAATCACTTCTAAGCATTCATTAGCACCTGAAAAGGAAAGATATTATTCTCAAACATCGCACAACATAATGGAGAACGCTAAACTAATTCTCTCAAATATGTTGGAACATTAGTTTAAATTTACTAAAAAAATATTTATGGTACAGCAATATTGCTTTGACCGAAAGGCACGACTTATACGATGGATAGAAGAGACAACTTACACAACACCAGAAAAATTGGAAGGCTTGGCGCCCCAAGCAGGTCTCCATATCCCATATGCATATATTGTTTGATCCTGCTATCTGTCGATGCTTACTGACTGATCCTAACTTATACATTAGTGAACGTATCTCCTTGCCTAGATTCGTAAAATTCCGCATCGCTCACACTCACTTATATGTGTAGCAGTAATAAGCGGTCAATCGTAAGTAGATAGGTCTCAAAAGCCCGAAAATATCAACAGGAAGTTTAATGTAAAACTGTCGCAATTGCTTAAGTTCTTAACACATTTTAACTGCTCTTTTCAAATCAACTTGCTGTTTATTAAAAAAACTTTTATTTTTAGAAATATAGTCTTCTGTGACACTAATTGTAGTAGTGACCACTAGTATAAGCTAATATTAAAATAATCGTACGTATATGACATAGTGTCCGTTACTTAACGTATTGTTTTTGATATAAGGTGCAGTATCGGGCTGTTAATGACCTTATATATAACTACGGCGTCCAAATTCAGTACAAATGTTTAATTGCGTCTAATGGCTCTTAGCTAGAGAAAACGTCAAGAGATTCAATATTTGGTGCGTTTTTCTGTCCCCCTGTACAGTTAACGGATAACATGATAGGATGGGCAGCAATTTTTGAGAAACACTTCCCACTAGCTGCTCTTGCTTGCGATCTTCGTTACGGAAATGACCCCCAAACTGCAGGAGGTTTTCCACTACATTTATGCTCAGAAAATGGATATTTGCTAGAGCGTCTTTCCTGATGTACATCTGCGTGTTTTGGACAATACACACAACGGCGATGACCACAAATAACGAAGACGTATATTTGCTGGTGAATAATCCTGGTCTGTTCAGTTAGCTAAGTGTTACGCGTTTCATGATACGCTACTCCTCGTAGCTCTCTTTGCTTAACTTTGTCGCAAAAACCTATCGCGAAGACATTGTGATGTTTGAGTAAGGCAGTTCTCACGGACACAAAGTGTGTTCGAATTATTAATTTCCATATATCACCTAAAGGAATATTCTAGCAGCGCGTATACACATTATAGCTTTAGAGGTGCGTCTTTCTATATATATATATATATATATATATATATATATATA
>MNPL01013020.1:6704-35328 GCA_002081605.1 Tropilaelaps mercedesae
ACGTAATTTCTCGAGTCTTGACAAGTAAACTCAATGTACTAAAATTATCGCTAATTAGTTTCAGCTAGTTTCCATACTTGAATCAAGTTGGCGGACACGCGGGACGAGCGTAACCCATCATAGAACGCGAGTGCTGTTGAGAAGCATGGCGTAGGAATGCCGAGTTGAACAGCCGTTGCTATAACAGTACGCCACGAAGTTTGACACCGATGGATAGCCTCGGTGAAGAACTCATCCAGAAGAAGGTTAGTAAGATCGGGATTTTTGTCAAACGCCGCTTTGATGTCGCCAAGAAAGCGGCTATGTCAGCAACATAAACAGAAGTCGATATCGCAGAGGTTACCATTTGCATATAAACATCGTCTGTGCACATTCAGTAACACACAGGTCTAATTGAGGTATTATAAATTTTAAATCGACAAATAAAACCGACGCTGCAGTACACTATACACTGGTCTGGACAGTTTCCTTCGATCGTATTTATTGTACTTGCATGGAGACAGCGTGTCATCAACATGAGCAGTTCCTTCAGATGTTAAAACGGTGAAGCATCACTGCGAAATTTACAGCAACGATCAAAAATAGTCATCCAAAGACGACTTAAGGGCTGATTCTGCAGTCTAAATGGAACGCTTCTTAAAACTACACCAGTTAAGCCTTTAAGCACGGCTGATAACGTACCTGCGAATAATACAGCCTCCTCGCCACATCAGCGCAATGCCCCCGTAATTGAGCGACCATCCATAGACTTCGGCGGCCTCGCGGAAAAGCATGAAGCCTTGCGCATATGACACAATTTTCGAAGCATACAACGCCTGTCTGATCTGTTCGATGAATATGTTTCGGTCACCGTGGAACTTCGGCGAATCGGGTCCACGCAACACCTGCGAGGCCTCGAGGCGATCGCTTTTCAACGAGGATAGACAACGAGCGAAGACGGCTTCAGCTGTCAGGAGAAATCCTCGTTAATCAAACGGGGGTGGCAAACACCTCGACAACGATCAACATATTTTCCGTAGCAAACTGGACACGTTTTGGACACGTCCCTTCAAGGCCTGTGTCTATGACCTCAGAGTAACACAAGTGGTTGGTCTTATAGGTCAAATACTTTGTCTATTATCCAGATATTGTATAGGCGATTACAAGATACTGCAAACAATAAAACAAAGATGGCTAAAGTCTTCCTAACCTCTAGACTTACTACGCACCAATCAGAGTAACAGGGATTCCTTTGTCGAGCCCAGCAATGGCGGTCCATTTGCCCGTGCCCTTTTGGCCTGCTGTATCCCGGATCTTCTCGACTAGCGCTTCGCCTTTTTCGTCCTTGAAACGCAAAATTTTGGCGGTAATCTCAATGAGGAATGAGTCTAGTTCTCCCTTGTTCCACTCATCAAAGACGTCGGCCATTTCCTCAGGCGTCATATCTGTTGCAAGCGGCAATCGGAAAAACAGCATTAGACTACAAGAGAGCAATACACTCTAAATATTGAAATATTCTCTGGACTTCGGTTATATACAGGTCTTTACGTCTTACGTTAAACATCTTACGTTTTGCTATACAAGTAAACGCCTATGAACAAGGATGAGTGTATATGAACATCAAGACAATTACCGAGGGCTTGCTTCATAATCATGTAAGCTTCGCAGATGAGCTGCATGTCTCCGTACTCGATGCCGTTGTGCACCATCTTCACGTAATGGCCAGAACCTCCATCACCGACCCAATCGCAGCACGGCTCCAACACGTCTTCCCGTTGCGAGTCTTTAACCTAAACAAACAGCGTTTTTCAGTTGAAAATCGAACAATATACAATTGTCTTGGGCGAGACATCTAGACCTTTCAGAAAGACTATTTTTCTGTCGAATAAATTGTGTCTAGTAAAAGACAGGTTTTTCAGCCTCAAAGTGGGTTTCTGCCTTTATAGGAAGCTAAAAATTGTACAAATTTTCTTTCGCAGCCAAAACCATGTTTAGACGTTTGGCACATGCCATGTTGCTTGTTTCATAGACTGACATCCGTGTGATAGGACACTTAATCCATTTTATCATACCTTTGCGGCGATGCTCTGAAAAATTGGTTTAATGTGTGGCCACGCATCCTTGTGTCCGCCAGGCATCAATGAAGGCCCATAGCGAGCTCCTTCTTCGCCGCCGGAAACACCAGCGCCGACAAATAAAATTCCTTTTTCCTCGCACGCTTTAACTCTACGCTCGGTGTCGTCGTACTTTGAGTTGCCTCCATCGATGATTATATCACCTCGGCTCAATAGCGGAAGGAGCTTCTGGATAAAGTCATCCACGGCCGAACCAGCTACGGTGTCAGTGAACGGGATACAAAGAATATATCTGTCAGCTGACTCTATTCGACTTGCATAATTAAACGTTTAGTTTAATCTCATTTAAAACAATCGTCAATTAAGCGACGATGTATATGGCAAGGTAAGACAGAATTGTACAAATGAACGAGAATCAGCAAGATGTCATTTGATATCGAACCTTTAAACATCTAAATGAGGCTTATAGAATGTGATATCAATTAGAAACTAACACTATAGCATTTTTGACTTACCTTTAACAAGCATCATAACTTTTCTTGGTTTCTTCAGTTTGTTAATCGTGTCTTCCAGATCGCGAGCGCCAATAACGTTAGTTCCCTTAGCTTCTTTTTGAAGGAATTCGTCAACCTTTGCTACGGTCCGGTTGAAGGCAACGACGGTGAAACCATTGTCGTTCATGTTTAATATGAGGTTCTGCCCCATAACGGCCAGGCCGATTAAGGCAATATCTCCTCTGTAATGAAATTGCCAATTAATTAACAATCTACAGAGGAGTTCATCATTGACAGAGGAAGTTCAATATAAATAAGCTGAGACGTTCGTAGCTATACTTGAAATTTATATACGAGTTACTTTTTAGCGGGAAACTTTTTCTTACGTAAACCTCCACAGCGGTACATACATTTTCTATAAACGCAAAATCCCCTATTTGGTCGAACACGACACGGTGATTGCATCATACTAGCGATTATGGCGTAGAACTTAGGTTTTATACGTGCCTTAAATGACTCTAATGATATCCAATAATTATAGTTTTACAGAAATGAAAGAAGCCGAGGTGAATTCCTGCCTCAGAAAAGTTAACATCAAAACATTATAATCAATGGACGCGACAGAGCGCTTCTGTAGAGGTTCTATTCGGTAGTAGTTCATCTACCACCCGTTTTCATTTCTTCTTGCAATTTCTAAAATCACTAGGAGTCTTCTCAAATATTGAGATTATTATTCCCACGTTTCTACTCTATCTGTCTATATATATAAGCTACAAGAATATGAGCTTCTGGTTATATATTAGTTTACAATTCTTTCGATTATTTGTTTTATGAAGATTTTAGGCTGCTCTCTTCATTTTGTCGCCCGTACAGTCTACTAAACACTCGATGCTATATTAGTGTTTTACCTCAGAGTGAGCGGCTACACTAAGTAGTAGAAAAAAGACAATGTTTAGCAAAGTTTTTATCTACTTCTGCAGCACCTGTGTTTAATGCTGCTCAACGAATTTCTGTATTCATTCAGGGTCACTCGCGTCGCAAGGCATTAAGATAACATGTCTCTTTGATATTCAGTACACCCAAATCCGGAAGCCTTCAGGGCTTCGAAGCCAGCAGAGCAAAAATAGGAACAACAGCAATAGCGCCTATAAGCATAGTTGTTTTTTTTTTGGTTATTTAGCCACGCGCTAACATAAATGGATTTTGATTCGGAAATTAACGATCAGAAATGAGTAGAGTACTTCAAATAAGCGTTTACCAATCCAGCCGGTTCTATATTTGCCACAGAATCTGGTCCCAGCAACAGCTTTAACTATGAACGCAACTGGAATGTTCGTCAAAGTGTAACAAACGACACTGTTCAGTTCTTTCGACTCAGACTCGCCACAGAAAGCCGGTATACGATTCTTGTCGAATTGTATGGCTAATGCTGTAAGCCTGATTGACAAGATAATCCGTCCTAATTAGTGACCGAGCGTAATTAAGCTGAGCAGCTAAAAATTGTCTTTGATCGATACCAAATGGGGTGGCGGCATTCGCACCTATTTATAACTTACATACATATGTGACTTACGAACGGTTACGTTAAACACTTTAAGCTACGCAATATTTTATATTGGCCTAGCCTTCTGTCCGTATCGGAATTACACGTTTAGACATTGAAAACAAGAATTCCAACAACTGAAACGCTCTACCAACCCTACCTGTTCGCGAAAAAGTTAGAACAACGAGTTTAGCTTGTATATCGGCAAAGTAGCATATTATTTGTCAAGTGGTTCTCAAAATATTCAAAAATCACCGCTTCTTCCGTACCCGTTACAATGAAACCATCTAATTTTTTTTACGTAACTGCGACATCCAAGGTGTGCTGCTGTAAAAAAAAACCGCAATTAAAAAAGCCACTTGGATTTTGAAAGATGCTGTGAATTTAAATAGGATTCAGTAAATACGATTTAAATAGGAATTCAAAGCCACAAGAATAGGCAAACAAATTATAACGCAAAAAACATTTGATTGGTATATCCGATATACGAGGCTATACGATATGCTACCAAAAATTTAACACTACCGTTTTTCACAGAATTACACTGCGTTGGTTATGATGGTAAGACGAAGTATAGCATACGCACTTGCGTTCGTCTTCCGTTCATAGATTCAAAGGACAAAACACACGTGCAAATTTTGTCGTGATGCAAGTTGACCAAAATTCCGAGTAGCTTGTTTCCGGCGGCCAAAACATACCCATTTCGCGGATCCCACGCGGCTTTCCCGTCTTTCGTGCAAAGCGCGGCACCCATAACTCGCTGAGGCCACGCTTTCAGTCGTACTTTTCACAACGATGATGTACGCGATTAATGCCAAGCCGTCTTGCAAAGCCGACGATAAGTGGCAAATTTCTATTCGCAAGTAGTTCTTGATGTTTGTCACGAGTTTTTTCCAATAACGGTTTGCTTGCGACCACGTCTATCACTGGCAAACCAACTATTGTCGCTCTTCTGCACACCCAAGGTAGATTTCTAGGTCACCGGCATGGCTCACCGACCTGTTAGACTCAACTGCCAACCCTCCCTACATTGGAGGTGCGTCGGCAAGAATGTCGATTCAGCTCCGGAGTTTCACGCGATGCCTTCAGCTACGTTTAAAGTGGCGTGAGTGCTTGGCGTGGTACTTCGGGCAAGGTGGTCATTCAACGCATCGACGTTTTCCGCAAATTTCCTCTCGCCAGGCGACGGAGGGCTTTGTTTGCCCGGATGCTGATCCATAAGCCGGTTGGTTCGCTAACGCTATCCCCCAACTCATTGTGAACAAAGCCCTTAAAATGGCGAGGGTGAGCAACTGCCGAACGGACAAGGTAAGAAGAACGCACTGCGAAGGACGCCTTCTTAAGGGAAAGAGCAGAGCGCCCGATAAAGGAATCGAGTAGCTTTATTAAACGCTCTGTCCGACCACTAATAAATTCACAGCGGTTACTCAGGCCAAAGCTCCGAGCGCTGATGTGGACATATCATCTGAGGATCGACCGGGAGGATGGCCGCGGACACAAAGCTGGCATTGGAGTCCACCTCCCTGCACTTCGAATACGATGGCCGGACCTTCGCGGGCCGGGTCGGAACGGCGGGTACGGCTCCTAAGATACCTATATAGACCATGCTTCTAGCTTGCGACACTAACAACAGAACAACAGCAGGGACAGAAATCTCCGATAAAATCAACGATGTTGACATACCAACAGCGAGCTTTGCCGTCGCTTGGTGATAGCAGATGGATATGTCCAGCGCTTGCTAGCTTACGACGGGTACCAACGAAACTTCTCGCCAAAGCTGTGTGCCGCAAACGGGCACAGAGTCGAAGTTGTTTCTAAACTTAGCGGAGTGTCGGTAAGTCGAAGAAGCTGAGGGGGAGTAAGTTGCAGTTTGACACGGTACGATTTGACTTAATGAATATCCTTTACCGACCAACGACAGCTCTACGCTTCTGTCAACTGGTGGTGGTTCTGCTGATTTCCGCCGAGCTGTTTTTACGCGTAGCTACAGCTAACACTGTTTAGCGGTAAGGGGAAAACGTAAGGGGTGAATAGTGTATTTTGAAATGAGTCTTTATAATGTCAGTAGTCGGTCTTAGGTCAGTGCTCGACGCGTGCTATACCGCCGAATATCAGCAACTGATATCGCTAGTGTAAGGTTCACAGAGGATTCGCACCATGGATTCATAAAATTACAACCATTTTCGCTGTCAAACTTAAATCATGTTGGCGCGGCATATACCTGGCTTTGCCCCATAACATTTCGCGTTGCACCTGGAACGATTCCTGCAAACTCTCGTTTGGTTGGTAAGGCTGGTAACTTCAAACCAGCGGTGTTTTGCTTTTAAAGACGAGCCGAAGATTAAGTTATGTCGCCGACAGCCGATGTACTCATAAGCATCGGTTACGGGCACTGCCCAACTCAACTGTTGAGTCTTGCGAAATAGGTTGATAATGCGTCCAGGCGGGGAAGGGCAGAGAATTCGAAAAGATTCCGTTGCAAAGGCGACGCATAGTCATTGCCAAGCAGTGGTGCTAATGTTAGTTCATTAATTACGTCTGATCGAACCCCTGCCATTTTAATGAAAAAAGCCAGTCTGAAGAACAGTGTCGGCCGGAGGCAGGTCACAGTAAGCCGAATTGCGGACGCCTCACAGCATGCAAATGATTTTATTTAATAAAAAAAAATACAGGTACTGCATAATAACCAAAATACTGTATAACACCTAAACCTTTCTTCTAAATATTAAATAGCATATTAGTTTCCAATAGCTTTCCCACGTGGGGAATATCATTCTCCTTTTGTAATAACTATTTCTTCAATAATAGTCGTAGGAAAACGTATAGACTTATGTGCATGTATGTATGTGTGTGTAAATCTTTCACCTTCATTATTATTATACTATTTAAGCACGGCACTCTTATATGTTTCCAGAAACTTGATGTATTTAACGTAATAATTTATGTATAATGTGATAACAAGCGTTTAGTATTTATGTCAGGCGAGGAGAACGTGCACCTCATAGTTCATCGGCCATCATACCGACAGCAAATCTGATAAGTGGCCTCACGGAATTGTCAACTAGCGGCCTTTGTTAAACTGCATCGAACCTCATTGAATCTACACAGTTGGCTTTCCTTGCATTATAAATGATTACTCCCAAGACAACTGGAGACTGCGTGTATGTTGTTCTAATCACATTAATTGGCACTCATTTATTCTTTGTCTGAATATATACTGACAGACAGCTCATAATCATTATATACTCCTCTTATTTTATAGCACTCGTGTATGCGTAACAGGATGTTAAACATAACGTGAAACATAAATGTAAAAAATCGAATAATTAGAGAATTGTCAAACCCTTTGCCTAGCAACGTCTCAATAGCAAACATAACACTAAATATAGTACATTCATTCAAATGCAATGACAACACCGTCAATACAAACAAGTGAAATGCTATATTATAAAGTTTATTGGTATCTACCGAATCTATCTGACAGTAACGTCTATTAATAAAGACTGCATTGATATTGCGGACAGCCGGCCTTATCTTGAATTATCGCTGTTGCGGCCATTCACAGCAAAACCGAGACGACCAAAAGCGCGACAAATTAATACCATTTCCATTGAGTGCTTACGAGAAGGTGTTCCACACGCTACATCTGTCGAGTTAAAGGTAGCCGCTTTCTTAAACGGTAAACTGAGAAAAGCCGTTAAAACCAGCAATATCGCATAATTTTGTTAGACCATTCTTAGATCAAACTTTTACTATCGCATGCTTCAGTAAAGCACTGCCAACCAGAGTCATAGAAAGCACCATATATGTTATTTTAGACAGGGTATTCCCGTGAATATTTCCATACAATTGCAATAGAACTGACACAACCTCAATCTTTGCTCAGTCGTGTAAATAAAAGCTGCATTCTCAGATATGTGTACGTTGTTCTGTAGTCTAAAATATACTTGAAATGTAGGCTAGTCATCAATATTAGTTCCGTTGTACTAGAAAAATGGCAGTACCCACTAGCTAGAGATAAGTCGGTGGAGCTCAGTACTGATGTGAGTGTCCACTATTTGCTTAGACCCTTATCTATGTCGATGTGCTCAAGTACGATCCAGGTTGTCCTAGACTGTCCACTGATCGTTCATCTACGCAGCATTCATCGGTCCCGATACACCCGACATATCTTGGCGAGCAGACAAAGTTTCGACGGTTGCCATTTGACCACAGGCATCTGTCTGATCGCCTGCTGTGCTAGGGGCACTACATAGATCAGACTGACGCCCTACTCTACAAGACAGAGAAAGTGAGAATGAAGCGAGCAGCTGAAACGATAGTACCGATGCAAAAACTGGGCATGGTGCACCTTATGTTTGTTTGTTCGGGATTTTTACGTTTTCAGGGGGTGAGTGGAATATGCTCACGTATGCACACACGAGTTCAACAGCAAAACAACACAATGGAAAGAATTATTTTCAAAGACGTAAAGAGACTGAAATGCGCACAAAAATGAGCTCAAAATACAGTATGAGCAATCTACAAGAATATCAATTTTCCCGTAAGAAAGCAATCTACAATATTTGCTGGCAAATTGCATTGCTTGTCACATTAAACGCTACGAAATTGTAGTTCTTACTACGTCTAACAGATATGTCCAATAAGCTCATATCCGTATGATATTGAGCTTACTGCAAAGAACACTTGGGTTTTTCTTTCTAAACCGTAATCAAGTAGAATTTTTAGTAGCATTAAGGTCAGTAATTTTAGCACTGCGATACTTAGAGGCGGTCGCATTGTGCGCTTGTTTTGTATTTGTTACAAAATTTTTTCCTAAAAGAAAATTATGCACATACGGGTGACAACAAACCGAATGCGCTTTTTCTGCATGTTCTAATATTGTCCAAAAGAAAATGCGCTGAAGAAGAGCAGCTATCCTAGAGGCAGCTGTTTCGATGACTGTCTCTTTGGGCTGATTGCTATAAATCGTAGAAAAGAAAGCAGTATCGCTCTAGCTAATCGTCGAGCTGGCGAGGTTCTAGTAATGGCCGAACTCCCTGATAGTAGACCATGCTGCGCATTCCTGTTGTCCGAACCTTGACATCCTCGCCATGGGGAATTTCATCACTCGGAGGAGTACTAGCCGTGGGGCAAGTGCAAGCGCTAGTCCGGCCGATATCGGACCCCAGGGCGATGAACTTAGAAACGAGATTTTTAATTGAAGTAATTAGCGGGCATATATATACAGCGGTACCTTCACGTTTCAAACTTGCCATTGTATATATGCTCTTGTAGCACTTACACGTGTAAATTCGTCAATTAAATTAGCGGTTATTAGATTTTGTTCCCAGATATACAAAATGTTCCTAAACGAAAAAGCTTACTGGCGCTTATTTAATCTATAGAATAACATAATGAACGGGAACGACTGGGGATGGCTATCATGATTAATAGGCTCAGTAATCTTGTGGTTTTAATTTAGTAGCTGTACTATACAATGAATATTGTTACCATATCATACCGTGCATGCAGCGTTCACGCATATTAGTCATAATAGTATAAACAGATGAGGTTTTTATCTAGCAAAAAAAATTTGTTATATGGTATCCGTCCCATATCCGTTTATATCCGGCTAAGTTCCAGCCAACGCAACGTCTTGAAATACGAGACAGAAGCGAGGAACACAGAAATCGATAAAATCGTAAAAATCGCATTGGAACACAATGTTATAAGTGACAAAAAACCATACAATGAGCCTAAATGTTATAGCAGTCTCACCTGAAGTATAAGACACTCTTTTGTATGTTGCAAAGAGAAGTTTTTACTAGTGTCTAGCGAAATGTCTAGCGAGCACTAAATAGGTCTATGGCTATTGAACTAGCCGTGTCAATAACAATTGTTGTAGTTTTTTAAAATACTAAAAACATCCCTAAACTAAAAACAGTTATAATTTGTTAAAAAACAGAGCGCAGAAAACCAAAACAGCTTAACGAAAATCTTAATGCCCTTTACTCACCAAGCTAATTTAAATACGTTAAATCATCTAACTTTCTAACATCGATGCGACGGTGCAGAAATACGATGAATGTCCGTAGCCAAAGTAATGCAAAGAATTGGAATATTTTCAGATACATGGCACCTTCATTGGACTGAATTTCGTCGTTATGTGACTCTCCTACAGAACGGGTAATTACGAGCAGATCTATAAAATTCGAATAGAGGAGAAAATTGAAAAATCAAACGATTCCGTCAAATTAAATCGTAATAACAACAATAACGATTGCTGAACAATAAATACAAGCAGTCAATCATGATTGCAAAGAATACCCGAAAGAGCGATAAGTGTAGCATTATTTATGGCCAGTTCCGATCTTGCCAACGATGTCACCAGTTGCACGAAAATTTACACCGATACAAGTTACGAAAGTATCATTCCGAGTCTATGTTACCGTTATTATTTCCAAAGAACAGATACGAAGAATTTCGCTACACTACCGTTCAAAGCAGTTTTGACTCAAACGGGCCGTTCTTACACCAAAACAATTTGTGTGGAGGCCTTTTCCTATGCGCGTAAAATTGCACATAGGACTTGACATAAACTGTCCGGACGTCGTAATTAGAATCGATCAACGTTTGGCGGCCATTTACCCATATAGAGCTCTGCATAATTTTTGGTCACTGAAAACAACTAGGCCAAAACAAACAGTGACTTAACGCATTTTGAAAGGTAACAGTTCCTCCTCCTTTGAATTCTACATTTGTTAGTTTAAATTAAATTGAAATCGGATCAAAGTTGAAAAAAGCTTCAGACTTTACATTGTGCCAGGGTTGTGTTTCGAAAAGATAAGCATTTAGCGAACACTTTTTTTCGTATTTCGTATCCCTATTTTAAATAATTCTTTATTGTATATTATATCACGCATTTTAGGCGACAGTTGGTTAATAATAGTAAAATTTTTCAGAAAAGGACGGTCGCACCCATCAAAAATGAAAAGCCTCGAACTTTTTATTTTCATCTACTTTCTTATTGGATTACAAATTCTGTAAAGGTGCACAAATTCTGTAAAGGTTTCCACACATTTTTATATATGCATATGTAATTAAAGGTTTATAGCATCCGTCTCATGAACATATCTCGTTTTGATCGCACCAACATATTTTTTAACCGTACTTAATGAAACTTTCGTATGAGTCCTTTCGTATGAGATGTATTGTCGCCTTTTTCTATTGACTGCTGATTCCATTTATCTCAGCTTGGGCTAAGATCTGAATAGGAATGCTACTTACAAAGATATCTGAAGTATCACAGATGCTTTTTAGCGAAATTTCATCTCAAAGGTAGGATAAGAACGTACGACGAGTGGTTCATCACGGCAAGTGTGTAATGGGAATCATCAGCGTTGTATCCGATAACC
This sequence comes from Tropilaelaps mercedesae, assembly GCA_002081605.1. Classification (NCBI taxonomy): domain Eukaryota; kingdom Metazoa; phylum Arthropoda; class Arachnida; order Mesostigmata; family Laelapidae; genus Tropilaelaps; species Tropilaelaps mercedesae. Next base: position 18,193 of record MNPL01013020.1, read on the forward strand.
GCCACCGAAACAAGGCGTCAACGGGCCAGACGAAATAAAAGCCATGACACCAGTAGTTATTCGACATCGCTGTTGCAATGTAATGCAGCGGTCTAATATGCTAAGAAAATTAAATATCAGAAAATAATAAAATCTACCTTGAATGTAACTTACGGCTAGTCTCGGGCTATCTAATAATCTAATGTCTAAATATAGAGATAGTTTAATCGCGCGATTATCACGCGACCGCGCGCGGTGCTTTCTTGAGGCAGAGTGGAAAGATACAGCCTTGTACTCACGTAAAAGCCAATATGTTGTGGAAAAAGGAACGTGCCGGGGCGTATTTGATAGCGCTCAGAACGTTGCCCGAGGTTAGCTGATAAAAGCAAACCGATCGTCTATTAATGAGGCTAATAACTTTGAGTCTTATTCACAGTTTTTCTCTGTGTATATAGTAGTGTGCATTTATAGTTTTGCGAAAGTACTGCGAAAGTGTGACGGTTTAGAACGTAACGGGCGTCATGTAAAGCTTTCCAACTCGTGCTTTATAGCCATTAGAGTTAGCTTGAGGGACCCAAACTAACTCTAATGGCTTTCCACTACTTGCTTTATAGCCATTAGAGTTAGCTTGAGGGACTCAAACTAACTCTAATGGCTATCCTCCTCGTTATCTTCTATTGTATACGTCGTATATTTTTTATTCAATTATCGGCATTTAGTGATTAAATACGTAATTACAAAGATAAATAATTACGGAAATGGCAGCATGTGACATATTTTTGTCCATACTGGGAAGCACCAAAGTGAAATAACATTGTCGAGTTCGTATTGTAGACGTAAACTAAAACCATCAAATAAACGGCCGTAGGCTTTTTTCCAATCTTCATGCCATCCGCGCATAATCAGACACCACGATGGGTTATACCACAAAAGTTGACAAGCAGCATAAAACAACCGCTCTATGATTGAATTTCTCAGCAGTCTCAGTCAGCTTCGTCATTTCCTCACGCGGTCATGGTTGCATTTTTGCTCTGACAGCGCATTCACGTTCAGCTCATTGTACAGCTGACCGGCATCGCGTAAGCCGGCCGTCAGTAGACCCATTTACGACTCATATCGTCAGACACGTCCACACTCGAAGAGTTGTCAACTTGAGACAAAAGCATAGACCCCCTCTCTTCATTTCATTCTTCTCAATCACACTCTCTAGGACCAATATATCATATCCCTCGGAGCATGTCAGTGTGTCAAATACTCACGTTGCTTCCGACATGATGACTTGAGCGGCGAGTTCGAATCTGAAATAACTAGTTCCTGTATACTCCGTGTGTCTGATCCACGAATGGTGCACCACTACAGATGGTTGACAATGACAATGTCGCGAACTTAGCGACACCGGCTTACTCCCTTGTTTTTTGTTGAAGTGTAGCGAATTGAAGTCTGTTTAGCTTTGACGTAAACGCTGCCACAGGTAATTGGCAGTTCGGTGGACGCTGTCGAACAATCTACAAAGGCCCTATAGTGGGACACGACTGACGCGCCACCTGGTTGCGGAAAGGGAACCACTCGACCTTCTTGCTTTACCGGCAAGACGACTGACGTTGCGTTAAGTAGACGAATCGCTGCCAAGTCCACGCAACCAATCCTTTGATGAAAAGGGAAAGGGTTTGTTGTTCGATTTAAGGTTGCTCTCAGTGTGTTCAGTGATACGATGATTGACTGCTCTCGTTGGTGGCGTCACGTCGTCTCGCTAAATTGCTTTGGAAACGGGAGTGGAATGATGGTGATCATGGGTGGAAAACAAAAATCGTCAAAAGCAGTAAAAATATTATTAGAAAAACTTATTCATTTATCAACACTAATTTAGTTATTATTATTATTATTATTATCACTAAGCCTCCATCGTCTTTAATATTCTTATAATTGGGCAAAGGGATAAATGCAGGTTGATACTAGTATTGAATAACGGTGGGAGCTTTATCTCTAAAAGGTTAGCGATCGAATTATATGATTATTTAACGCAATACTGTTTGCATAAGGTAGCCATGGTAATACTCACCGATATAGACCTTGATCAATATTATCTAAGAGTGTACATTACGCTGTAATGAAGTTGAATAGCAATTCGTCGTACGCAAACATAAATTGCAGTAGTACTAAAGCAGATACGAAAAAAGCAGATATCAACCGCTGTTACAGTTCAGTACCTTCATTGCACATTCGTATTTCGTCCAGCCTAATTAATATAGTAATAATTATTAGTCAAGGCAGCTGTCTCTCAAAGAAATAACTTGCTCTGATTCTATTTAACTTACCCGAACCGCTAACTTTTGGAAATGAAGAGATACGTCTGCTTGCTGGTTATGTGCGTAAAAATTACTGTTACTAACTATAATCAGCAAAAGGCAGATTATTGACTACAGTTTAGTACAAGCATTACAATAGAGCGTATTCGCTTCATAAAAAACTAAGTTATTACAAGGAAAATATTACAAACCATTCACCAATAATTGCGACTGATAAGCAGTAATGTCTAGGTTTCACAATTTCATGATCCATTTTTCACAATTATTTCAAAATCAAAATCTCTTTTACATTCATTGGTGCATTTGAACACCAAAAGCACGTCAGAGATTACATAATATTGCATAGGCGGTAGCGCTAACTCAAATATTTTGTACCCCGGGGCTGGTAAAAATATCATCTAAATATACATAGTTAAACACCTATAATCGTAAATTAAACGACGGTCAGTCATTGGAACAACACATTAAATAATTAGAAAAGATCATGACGGCGTTCACAGCTATCAGCCTGTAAATATCTAAGATTTGACAGATACAACATTTCAATAACTTATTCATTTGTAATTCAATTTACTCTCCTTGTCCCATGTGCTTAGATTTGGGGAGAAAGAGTCTATCCCCGCAAAACGGTATTCCAAACAATCCTAAAGTTAATAAAACATAAACCAATTTCCGCTATCATGATTTCGGCGCGAGCGTATTCATTATATAAGAGCAGGGATCATTGAAACTGTATGTTCTCCCCTGATAGTTTTGATTTCCGCAAAGCGTGCTCAACAGGGTTGGTGCCTGCATATATATGTCGAGAAATAATTGGCTTTATTGAGAACAACTAATTCTATTTCGGCCTTTTTCTCGGTGCCACCGCCTGTGCCTCCCTTCCTTCGACTAAATCCTTGAATACCTGGGTTGTGACTGCCCTGCGTAAATATTTCCGCTCGCATGAGAGCACTTCATGGAACAGGTGCTGGCTCCTACATATTAATAATATAATTTGATTAATTTTAATATCTCAAGTGAGAACTAATGTGAAGTCATTGTTCATGCTATGGGCACATGTTTTATATGTGATGTTCAATATGCAGAATCTTCCTTTGGGCAGGCGGACAAGCGAATTGTCCTTTGAACTCAAATCATGCGAAACAATGCGCTAAGAGTAATATTGGCGCATTGACCCAGGGACTCTCTAGAAGATATTGTTTCTTCTTAAAACCTAAAGCCTACTCTCAGCAAATAGACCGTACTGATAATGCGCCATGTTGCCTGCCTTTAAAACGTTAAAGAATATTATATTCCAAAAGACCTCAAAAAAACTGTTAGCTGTGCCGGTGGGTTTTAAAAGAGTTCAGCTGTCCTTTCATCTGCCTAGGGCAGCCTAGGGCTCGCCTTCTATGTTCGTTCAACTTTTGTTAAAAAGTTTGAACATCAAGTCAAGCGAGTTATCCGTACCGTTTATTTTTTACAGTGTATTGCAGAGAGTGTAAGCACCAATAAGTTAGAGTTCCAAAGCTGAATAGCTCTTCAATTTCAATCGAAAATTTTTAATTTTAATCACTCTATGATTTTATAACGCCCAGTTTTCCGTAAATGGAAGAAAGGTATACGTATGCGTGTAAAATGCCTCCGTAGTTGTTCGTTAGTGCTCAGCGTATACATATTTTGTATTACCGAATTTTACTGTGGCTAAAGGAATTCGTCAAACTTTTATAGCGGCAGTCACTGGACTCTTGTCCACAGTAGGTGTCGAAATATTCATTATGCACGATGAACGTAAACTTCCTCAATAATTAGGGTAAGTTATCAAAGAGAAGACTGGTTCCCGAGTTAGACAGTGTCAATCTGAGTGTACAGACCAGTGATAGGCAGCAGCAGCGCAAGTGAAGTTCTCTGCTTGGTCGCAATATATAATTCAAAACGTGCGACGCTGAGAAACTAGAATATTTAAAAAACACGCTTTCCATGTCATTTAATTTTAAATACTGTCTTAAAAGCTGAGTTAAATTTAATGTTAAGAATAATTCCACCATATACCAACGATATCCCAAGTAAAACTATATTTACAGAGAAAAAAAACGAAATATAAAAAATAGGTATTCTTTTACCAATTAAAAAAAGTATTATGAACTGTGTTAGACATTTTATTTATAAATGTTTAAGAGTAGTATAATACAATTTTATTACCTTTCGCATTCAACAAGACAAGAAAGGAAAGCTACCTAAATGGAATAAGGGACTTTAAAAGCCCATTTAGCCAGTGTTGTGGGCCTAATCAGCTTTTCAAATGTATTTGTGATGTGTATACGTACATCGCAATGTAGTTGCTCGAAGTACCGTCATTTGGGGCAGTAGAGCCACGGAAAATATCCAATCTCCTTTATAATGGTAATACAGCTCCTCTACAGTAGTAATACAAAATACAGCTCTAGGAGTCGGAGTACACAAAGATCTTTGACACTATTTCCGAAAAAAGCCGAATGGCATAAAATTGACAAAGACTGACAATCTCTTAAAATTGTCAGTCTGCCATAGGGTATGGGAGAGTGAGCTTTAGGAGAACGAGACACCGATACAGGTAGATTAGCCTAAGTAAAAAAAGCCATTACGGAGACCGAATGTGTAACGATGTAAGCATAGCCTTTAAACCGAAAAAAACAATATGTAATAAACAAATGGAGGAGCCAGTGGACTTTCAAAAAAGTTCAAAACATTTTTTTCGGGACTTAAGGAAGTAGGAGACATCTTTAAAACGGAAATGAGTGAATGGTTTCACTTATGAAGTGCAAGCTCAGTTTTAGTAATATTTGAAGTCAGTTTTAAAGTGATATGGGACTGATTAACGTTTCAGAGTAAGCTTAAGAAGACTGAAGTATCGTCAGAAGGACACTTTTAAATATCAGAAGAGCGAGGTAATCTGTGGAGCACGTGGTCTATAAAAAGGTAGGAGGTTTAATAACGGAAAGGTTGATTTCATATTAATATATATAATAAATATACGGTTCCGGTGCGGTAGAGGGAAAAATATTGACGCTTTTTAGTGGATAAGACATCAAGTTACCTATGAAAATTTTCATCCTTCTCGAGGGAACAGGCACAACTCGTGATCACAGCTTTAACGGGTTCTCTAGGAGTGAAATATTAATCCGGCTTAGAAGTGCCATACTTGTCTTGACTTTTGAACTGAAAAATTCGGTAAACTATAACACGTCTAGTTTTACTAAGATGTTGCCGACTCGAATAATAAAGGTGGTACATCACATGATACATTGAAGCTTATACATGTACGTGTATGTAATATCCGCAACGTGTCATAGTTCTATCTTGTTTAGCTATTCCTACAGTTTGGGCTGTTCACAAGTTGTACAGAGTTCCGAGAATCAAGAAGGAAAGTTTCCCAGAGGATTTTAATCTTCGTCTCAAATAAATATTTCGTAATTTCCAGAACAAATTTTTCAGGAGAATGCCACCTGCAAACACCTGTCGTGATGTGCCACTTCATTGGTGACAGAAAGAAGAATGACGGTTAACAATGTCCAGAAAGAGCACCTGTAAATTTTATTCTACATTTTTCTAAATTTTTTTCGAATCTACGCTACAAATGTGTTGGCCTTTAGCCATTAGAAACGGTTGGACACCATAAAAATGGATAATCAATAACGATCAAACGCTGAAGGGACGTTCCTGCCAATCAGCATATGTGACTCGTTTAGCCCCTTGAGGTCGTCTCGTGCGTGTGGGCTTAAATTGCTAATTCCGCTAGTAGAAGTGTGTGTGCTTGTTAGGGAATTTCCGTTCACAAACAAATCGCTATTTGTTCAGTCAACGACCATAGCATGGTTTGGTAGGGTCACATGGACGGTTATAAATCGTTTACATTGCCAATGTCAACCCATGACCTCCAAAAAGACGGCCGCTCCAGCTGCGTGTTTCGGGCGCGGTGAGAAAGAATCCTACCAGTCTAAGCGGCATAACTACGTGTTAGCAAATTCTGTTTACATTAATATAAAACTACGCAATAAAGAAGCGTATTCGTACCACTACAAGGACGGACACACGTGCGAGAATTGTTACTAGTGCAACCATACGAAACAATGTCTTCAAGCTTGAGCCGGTCCGCAAAAAGTGGATGCTACACGTCATGTCTATTCTTGCTGTGTTGTGTTGCAATGCTGCCGACAATGCTGGTTCTAGCAAAAGCCGATACACTAACAGAGGATCGGCCTGCTATGGCTTTCTGCGACACTGACAGCAGCGAGTTACCTAAGGTATACAGCATAGTGATCACCTGCTTGATGACTTACTTAGCATTGGTTCGCCTGAGCGCCGATAATTGTCTTTACCGGAAGAACGCTTGAATGCAATCCTTAAGTGTCACTGGCAAACATCAAAATATTTCTTAAAAACGGATTTTGTAAGTTACCATAGAATTACATCTCTGTCGCATGAAGGGAAGGTTGCCAATCACGAACGGCTGTTTATAATGGAATTTCTTATGTAAGTGTTACTATTTATAAACAAAAGACGTCTTACTAAAAGAATTAGCCATAAGCACGGTTAAAATATCTACTAACGGAGTACGAGCAATCTACGGGAGTAACATCTGGATAAAAGAGCAGATTAATTGAAGCATTACTACTGGAGCATTACTAACGAGCACGATAAGTTTATTTTTACTGACGTACTATAGCCATTTGTTTCTATGCGCCTCGATATACGTCACTTCATTCTTGAATAATTTAAAACCCGACGCTTTTCTCCCTGTATAGTGTGGCTTTTTTCATTTACTTTCATCATAAATTCTATAGGTAAGGTTCTCTTGAGAATTCTTTGCGACATTTACTGTGTCGCAGGTTGAGCAATCTGTTATTTTCTACTGGCTAAATATGTTTATTTTCATTTTGTTACTAAAGCTCACACGCCGTACCACTATATCCACGCAAAGCAGCCTATTACGTGCAGTCCTCAAACTTTGTTGTCGAATGAAGTGCCACCTAAGCTCTAAATATAACCAAGTTGCTATTTTAGTTTGAATTTATTCTTTTTGCAGACAACTGCTCATGTATCATTATGAATTCTAAACGCAGTATCCATATTCAAGTCATGGCAAAGCTCGCTTTAGTACTGCATGTCTCTCCAGAGTAGGAGGATGAGGAATCTACTGTGGGAGTCCTATATGCGCCATCCTTTATGCCCTTGCCGCCCTAGCTGTCTTAAAGTTTAACCGGCTCAGCGTTTAGCTACTTTCTCTCTCTGCTTCTGTCGAGTCTGGCGAAACCAGTTTTCTTTCTCGGAAATTAACTTTCGGCTGTTCACGTAATAAACGGGACTTAATGTAAAGCGAATCACGGTAAACGTACAGGCCAGCAATGGACGGTTTGGAATTTATGATTTCACAGAACTTTACGTTAATTGCGTGTCTTGTCTAATAATGTAAAAGGGAATTAACATAGGACGATGGACCTTAAACCCAAAATGACATAACTGTCTATGATAAGAACTAGGGATAGAGCGACTTCATCTATCTGAATCGTAAAAAAGAAAGCCTCTCAATGTTTTCGCTAGAAGAAATAATGGCACTACTAACAATAACATGCTCTGCTTGCTGCGTTTGCCTCTAAATTTACGAGAAAAACTTAGCTTTTGTCGTGAGTGGCGTCGAAAGCAGACTCATTCGACCACTTTTCCCTTAAAATATGGAATTTAGCAGTTTTAAGGTCCCGCTTTTTGCTACTGCTGTCATGAAATCATTAGCACAGTTTCCCACTCAAAACAAGGGATGCGGAGTGTCTCTCTACTTCTCCATTGCTTTCGAACGCGTCATTGGGCTTATAAAAAAAAATCACGTGACGTTCAAAGCAAGTGGTGTTCTCGTCGCCTCCTAAATCACGTGTGTGAACTTTTTTATGGAATCTAACTTTAAATACGTCAGCGATCGAGACCATTGTCTAGACCACTGGAGATCGTCGTGAAAAAGGATCATTGTATATAAAATAGATATTACACTTACATATATCGAAAATTATTAATTAGACATTATATTTACAGCAATAACAAATAGTAAATATTATATTTACATATATCGTGGTTTATATCGAAAATTAACTTTGGTCACTAATGCAAGAAGTATTAATATTTGCTATAGTTGCCGCCGTATTGAACCAGCATTACTTTTGACTTATAATGCCGATCTTCTTAGGCATGCATTTGGTAATTCTAGCAAAAAGCCAAACAATTATTAAGCACTTAAATTCGTTTGGACTTTCTAAAAAGTCTCAAAATAGTCTCGAAAAGTTAGGACAGCATTTCGGTTACATGATAGTAATTGATCCCGGCATCCTTCACGAAGTAAAACTTTTTGTTTTGATAAATCATCATTGCTAAAAAAAAACTCCCAGAAAAAGAGACTAAGTCTTAAGTTAAATAAATTTAGCATAAGTTACTTCGATTGTGCACTTTGCTGGGTATCCTATCGAAAGTTCGAGAAAGCTCTATCTAATTCTGCGTGAACTTATGTGCGTTGCAGTTAATACAGATCGGCGCAGCAAGCTTTCAATCGATGAACCCTGGAAGTGAGGCAAACAGCATCACGCTAACCGATTTGAACATCTCAATAGCGATTCTTAAAATTCGCGAAATTGAATTAAAAAATATACAGAACTTTTACGTCAGTGAAAGTTCCTTGACTTGCAACGACATGGAAATGAAGGTCAACATCACCCTGGGTACGCGTAATTGTAACGTCCCGACGTATATATATATATATATAAGGAGAGAGAGAGAAAGAAGGGATAATAATTGGGTTTGTCACCCGGGATGCGATTATTGCTGACGCTCTTTTCGCTCTAGATGCATCTTTGAGCATGTCTGCCACGCTTTTATTCTAAACCTAAATTTAGTGTAATCAATGTGTTACTTGTGGAATATGCATGACTTTCTTAGCGGACCTCTCTTGCCTCTTGAGATAACATAACCGCTCGTCTATTAGATTACATTTTCGGGCCATGCCAGGACTCCACACAGTCACGAGTAAGCATCTCAGAAACACCATCTAACATATGCCGTGGTGCCTTATTATACATAAATACGAAATTTCCAACTAACGACAACAATTATAATCACATTGAAAATATGCAGACCGTCTGTAACATGCATGAAAATCACGGCCTATATATTTTCGTTTATTGCTTGATGTGCTGCAAAATGCAGGCTTTTTAGAATCGTTAACCAGAAGGTCTGTAAATGTTTGCACCGTTAATCTGCGAAATCTCAAAGTCAATTTTGTTCGCAAAACTAACATTTACCCAATCTTTAAGTGTTCAATCAGAACTGGACAGTCGAAGATCAGGAAAAGGTCTGTTTTTCGGGCAAAGCTTATTTCAAGATTTTGGGCATCAACGCTGTAAACATGTTCAGGCGTTCCGGCAGAAATGCATACAGAGCACGCCAATCCAAGTGGCAGCAGTAATCACAGTTAGAGTTAGCATATTCAAACATTCCGCAAGTACCTCTCCTTCTAAAACTGTTTATAAATACTTTTCTCCTGAATGGAATGTACACGTATAGTTGTAAACGGCAATGATAGGCTGAAGCAACAGCTTGAATACAGAGGGACTCGCTTTTCTCAAGGACCGCCGTTATTTTTACTTAAAGTTTAAATGATGTAAAATTTCGAGGTGATTCTGTTCAATTGTTCATCGGCTATACATACACATCTAGGCTAAAATGTTAAAAAACTAGCTTACCTCCTCAGTTCAAATAACCCTTTGGAAAAGTGATGTGTCCATATACGTGTTGAAATCGGGACTTAATATCATTATAATATAAATTGAGACTTAATATAAATTGGGACTCAATATCACATTCGCAAAAATATTTGCCCTAATTTTGAAAGCAGATAATCTTGTTTGGTCTCTGAATTCAACAAGATGTCTATTGGCAAATTGTCGTAATGTCATGCATCGTTAGCCTGATGTTTTTTCTAACTGACTTATCTAACCATCTTCTCCGCCTCACGTGCCCGTGCAAAAGTGCTGTGCAGACATGAGATTTGATCTGATAGTGTGCCAGAAGCAGCCTAGTGCCTATAAACATAATATTTAAACCATTATCACAGTTATATTACGCTGTTTTTCACTCGCTTCACGTCTTATCATGTTTCCTTCAGTTTATTTCTCAAGTCGATACGAATCATCTATTGAACTCGTTTTATCGAGTTTTATCGATGCGGCGACAAGACTTGATAATGATACTTGATATAAATGCACAGCACTATCGTACATCCAATTTCTTCACTCTACAGGTATACGGGATCCTGAGGTGATTCTAAAGGACAAACCTGGAACTGCCGGTATATTAGTCGTGACAATGTCTCAATTTGAGCTGTTTGTCGTGGCAATTTTGCCGCGCAGAGAAACGAGGATTATTGTCAGCGATGTAACAGTAACTGAACTAAACGATCTTAAAGTTGAGGTAACTACAACATTTTTTATGAAAATGATTTCATATAGTCATCTTTCATCTTGACTTTAATACAGTATTTACGCGCGACACGTTATTCTGGGGAGAACCCTCTACAAACAATTCCCTTTGGGGTGACTATTACTTGATGGACGAGCAGATGCCCTATTGTATTCTACATTCTCTTGTTTTTCGAAACCCTCAATTGATCCCAAAATTTACAAGTCTCAAAGGACACAGAAAATCACAGAGATCATCCGTTTTAGTTATGGGATACTGAACCAAATGGCAAAGGATGAAGTAAACCTATTCACTATGCAACTGGTTAAGTAATGGTAACGATAAGCAGACGCCACATCGATTATATCGCAAGCTTTGGCATTGCCAGGTCCTTAACCACAAAGTAAAATGACAACATATATTTCATAGAAAAACATAACTTATGTTTGTTTCAAAGGAAACTAGCTATTTAAGACCCACATTATTTATAAACAAAAAAGTTCTATTGCTTTTAGTCAATAGCTTTCACTGTTAATGGTTCCGCTAAAATTCTGACCTAGGAAAATAAACAAAAATAATACTTCTGATTAGTTAAACAGACAGAGTGGATTGATTAAAAATAGAGTTAGCTAAAATACAAACGAAACCAAAAAACCTCGCTACTAATAAAGTAGAACCGAAGTCGTTTTAAAATTTGCACTACGGAACACTTGAACTTTCCAACTTCTCTCCAATCGCGTTAAAAATTGTGATGCACTCATCTCTCCTTTGAGGTTGACTACCTAAATACAAAATCGGATCTTTCAACGTGTAAATGGACTTCTTGACTAGAGGTTGTGCATTACCCTTATGTTGTATCTATATGTGCTTAGAGTGTGTTTAATGTGCCTAGAGCAGAGCACCTTTTTGGAAGGATCGGTTGCCGAACCAATATGAACTTACCTGAGTCCAATAATTGTGATCGTAGTAATGCTAAACAGTAATTAAATAATTATGGCATATTCTTTCGAGTTCAGGCAAACACAGCAAAAAATCCGGCTACATGTAATGTTTACTGCTTTTTGTACAAAGCGATGCTGATACAAGATTTTGCTCAGTCTACATCGCCTACGCTACGCAGCTAATTTTAGCATAGAATAATACGCGCTTTCCCATGAAACGAATTCTTGGAATTACCTTAAGCGTAATGCTGCTTTTAACGACTATTTTGGAAGCGAACTAAAGTTAGATTATGGCTGTTTGATGTTTGGTTACAATTATGTCTATTAGTGTACGACACATGACCATACAGTAATTATTACGTTATTTTCATTTTGACAATTTGTGCATTTAACATTGGCGGCGCATAATTAGCTGATTTGATACCCTTAGATACATGGCATACAAACATATTATGAATCCTAATTATTTCCAAATAAAGATGACGAGAATTAAGAGGAACGTATTTGCATAATAACCCTTATGAGCTATTTGAATGGGTATTTTTGTGTTCCAGGCGAAGCCGGGGGCTCCCCTTAGCACTGAGGTGATCAACTCTTTCCTTAAAAACATACCCAAAAAGGTACTGATGTCCATGATGGCTAGACATTTAACAAAAGCTGCCCAAGTATTCCTGGACAAGTATTCTGTCGGAATCTAAATTAGCATGAACTTTTTCGTTACTCATCATCGGTGTTATTTTCCCAATTTCAAACGTTGTACAGGTTCGACTAGTTAAGTTTTACAAATATATGCAATAAACTTTGGAGAAAGATCTTCAAGTGCCGGTATTCAATGGCGTTGCCGATTTTTCATTAAGTTGGATATTATGCTACAGCTTTGTTGCTTTGTTTATTGGAGCTGTCCCTAAGCCAAAAGTGGGTGATTCTTATGTTTCTACTCATTCAGGACGATCATATCCATTCTAATGAAATTGCATGCACAGGTCATATACGAGTGAGGTAAAACTAAATTACAATCACCTTCTCTCTGGGATATTGGACTGTAGAATGGTCTTTTCGGCCAGAGTTACTATTAGTAATGCTCCGCCATAGGCCCTCAACGAAGTGGAGTAACTTTAGATTAGTGACACTTATCTACCAAAAGGCTAGAAAGTGGCTACGAATGAGGAATAAATGAATGGCATAGCTTCGCAAAGCAGTGAAAGCATTTGCCATAGTATGCATAGTTTAGCAACCGCTCACGTATCAATGGCCTTATTTTGTATATAATATTTCAGGTTCGAGGACAGCTTTTTTGAGGCAAAATAATAAGTCATGGCATCCAAATTGTCCTTCATGTTGAAGTAAATACTGCTTCTGGTCCAATCACTTTACGGATCGTAGGTTTCGTTAAGAGGCAGCTATAAGGCAGGATAGACAGTAATCTGCAAAATGTCTTAGATGTTATAGGTCACAGACGAGCGAACGTCTATCCACAAGGAAATCCACAAGCGTAGTTGCAAGGATATTAGCATTTTCTAAACATTTCTTTCCCCGGCTGCAATGTTAGAAGTAGGTCACGTCCAGCATAAGTTAGAAATGTCCTCGCTTAGGTCAGGACAGAGATAGTCCATCTATTTTTCCGATCTTAACATTTATGTCAACAACCAAATAGATAGCCCATAAAAAAAAAACATTTTTTGCATTACTTGGTGTGTTCAATCGCTTATTGAAGCTCAGGTTAGCAGACTGGAATCACCGCAACGAACCCCTGAGAGGACTTTCATTAAAAGCTGTAAATTATACTTGAGTATTTTATATGCGACATCTAAGACAGTACGGCGTGTTGATGGGACTACTTTGTAAAGCAGCAATATTACGACTTATACATGCTGAGCGATTAATCATTCTCGAAAATGTCGTTCGAACCTATTAGTATTGAAAACTATGCTTAACCTGAGGGAGACGATAATTTACAAATGAATCTACGATACCTTTGTGCGCTGCGGCGCACCGTAAAACTTGCCCGCTCACAGTGACCGAATGTCAACTTAACATCGGTCGGGCATCACGTAAGCGACGTTAAAGCCAAAACAATCCTATTGCGACTTTCGCGTAAAAGTCGTAGGTTATACAACAAACTGGAATCGCAACCTACTAAGGCACTTAGAAGTTGGAAACCCTGTCGAAGCATTTATGTACAGCATGCAATACTGAATCAGAGATATTCCATACTGAAATATATTTGGCAAGATTAGATTTTTCGGTTCGCTTGGCTCGATCCTTCTTTACCTAGCAGTAAGTGATAGAACGAAAATCCGCCTAGCTTCTGAGCGAGAAGTAAGAAAATTCCCGGTCAAGCAAACATGCTAAACGCAGGTACCAACCGTTTGCTATTTTCAGCTGCGTCTATGTTGTCCGACATTCTCAGTTTCGTTGCATGGCGATTCACTGGGCGTTTTTACAGTCTAGTCTCGTGAGGGCGAAAAGCAAGGAATAATACGATATATATGTATGCATATACATTGCTATCGCCGCCGGCTGTTTGGCGGCAAGGTCTGGCCGCCGTCTGCGCCTGCCGACTCTTTTGTTATGCAATCTGTTAGGGGTCGTACATCCTTTCTCAATATTTTGCTTTGCGGTTTTTATGCACCATGTTCTTCTCTGATTGGCCATGGCACAGAGCCGTTTTGTCGCTTGACACTGTTGATGGCGTGAAATGATTTAGAACATAGCCAGTATATCACATTTTATAAAATGATACAGGCTAGCACTTCGTCTAGACGCAAAGACGACTAAGGCGTAGCACTGATGATGGGGGTACACTACTAAACAACGTTAAGCTGACTCGTACAAATGAGAGGCTCAAGCCAAGCTCTTAGGATCTATTTCTGGTTAAAACCTCTGCCCTAGCTTAGAGCTAATGTGCTGTCACACCGGAACAGCCATTTAAGCGTATTGCTTTGTTTTATTACATATGCTTTTTAGGATCTAGCCCTATCCTAAAGTCTTTAATCTCGTCTATTCGTTTAAAATATATGCATTCTGTTAAACCGGTACCTCGTCATATGGACATCAAATTTTTGTACTTTAATCTTAAATATGCTAATGCGTTGCCCTGAAATATAGCACCGCACATTTACCACAGCATGGGTTAACCGCAACAAAGCTTGTACAGAAGACTGCTCGGCTGGAACGTCTCTGCGTCCGTTTACATACATGGCGCAGATTGACGTTACACAACCACAACGTAAGGCTAACCTAGTAGGTTAATAACATTAAAGATTTTGTCATGTCACTTATGCAGGAGACCACATTTTTAAGCCATAGCTCTACATTCTATGCTGCTATGTTGAGACAGAATTTTGTTTCAAAAACAAATTAATCCAGACTTAAAAGCAATTTCAGTTAAACACTGACTTTTTGCTGCTTTTACAATCTATTAGATTTTGGAGAAATTCAAAAGTGCAACTCTTAGGCCCATTGACTTACACCACTGCACCTAACGGAACACGTACACTCGATTTATGGTGCTTCTAAATTCAATTCAAACTTTTAACGTTAATGTGAGAATCATGTAGACGGCAAGAAGCTGCCTTCATGATTATATTCCCCCCAACCTTTCTGCCAGTGTCGGTCATGTTTCGCATGCTTCGCTTCTCTGACGAAATATTTCTTCATGCAGTTCCAACCTTGTGTTCCAATGTGTCAATGCGGTGATTTATATTTGTGGATATTCTCTTCCCCCTGTGAGCATTCTTTTCCCCATTCGAGTCACCGACTTGGTCGTTGTCCTCAATGCGTTTATAAGCTCAGGCTCTTTTGAGGGGCTAACAACCGCTTTGCATCAGGCATAGCGAGTGCTGCAGCACAACTGCTTGAGGCGGGATTACATTTTTATTCGAAATCAGTTATTTTCAGATCTGGAAAGGCCAGCCGACGAACGAATGCGGGTTGAGTTACTAAAAATACTTCGCGGATGTGGGCTCCACTGATTTAATTTTATTTCGAGTGACGTCGCTGCGTAGTGTATGTCGGAAGAGAACAATGTAGCATAGACGATGCATAGAAAAAACGGCGAAGCGGACTAGACAACGTATAGGTCAGAAGGAAGAGCCTTGCGGTTCTTTAGAAAACCGAGGACCTCGGAACGCTGTTTCGTCGACTGTGCCCAGGGTTACGCTCTAAATGATCATATTAACTTTATTGCATTTTCGTGTTTAACCACTGCAGTTTCAGCTAGTCGTTGCGAACGGAGGCTTTCCTTTCGTGGTTTTTAGAACACAAAAGGGAATGCACTTACTTACATTGGCTAACATTTGCTTAACTATTATCTCGAGTTGCAGTGAGTTTTATATAGTAGAGCTCTTTTTAAACAAATCTGGCTTAATTCGAATTACGACTTATAACGGCATTCCCAAACCACTAATTCGATTACTAAAGACTATTCCGTTTTCATAACGATTTGTGGAAGTTATGTTGTTTTGAATGGTTCTTCATCAAGGCAAAGAGATGCTGGGACATCGCTGTAATACCTTTGCAGGCATAACGTAGAAATAGTTGAAAAATTCATATCACACATACACCTATTACAGTAAAGCAGAAAACTTGCTTATTCGGCTCACATTGGCATTAATACAATGTGTAAGTAACACCCACGAATAAATTAGCGGTAAGCATTACGAATGCATTTAAGCAGATTCAGGCACATTGCATATGTAAAAAAAGAAAAAGTGCTTTATAAAATAGTACGGTGATCTTCTTCGATCATGATCTCACTGCTTGAAGGAAAACCGGTAAGGGAGTGATGCACCCTCCTTCACAGTAAGCTACGAGCTACCTTAAAAACCTATCGACCACCTGATATGTATCTGTCGAACACATTGGGTTTTAAATAGCAAAACATTATTTTCTAAAATAACTAGTAAAACATGTGATAATAAACCTAGCCTTGCTTAAGATTATAAATCTAAGATCTTTGCCGAACGCATTCTAAAGTTAAGCATTGAACGGCTGTACTCGAAGCCTATTATTTAAATTTGAGGAAAAACATTTTTATTTTTTGTATAAAAGAACTCCTCTTTTTAATTCTAAAAATAGCCATTTTTCTATCTATAATTTTGCAGCGGTTAAATTTACTCTATGAATTGTAGATTAGTTATGATATAAGGAAATAAAAATGAATTTGCATATGTTTTAGAACGGCTTGTTGTTGCACCTGAGTCACCACTTTATGGCGGCTAACACAGGTGGAACAATCATTAATAAAATGTAGTTTTTTTGTATCTAAGTTGCAACGGTCCACCAAAAATGTAGTATGTATATAGCCATTTAACAAATAAGCTTAACTTCTAAAATCCAAATTAGAATAAAGCATTGTAAGGTCAACTAAACCATACTCCTAAATTCGCACGCCTATGTTTTGATCTTAAAGCTAGCTCTTATCTAACAGCTTATATATATATATATATATATAT
>MNPL01013023.1:9919-24663 GCA_002081605.1 Tropilaelaps mercedesae
TTTAACCGCCGGCGCACGTACAGCGTACCTTGGCTTTCCACAAATGATTATGATATAAAGTTATTCTAAGTTTGAGGGTAGCAATATTCACACGTCGCTGCTTTCACAACGAATATTTGGCAATTACTAATTCCATATATCCTCCAGTGCCGAATATAATACGTTACCTATGGTTTTTAAAATTTATAACTTTTCCAAAATGTGGCACACTTTCAATTTTACACTAACCGTATCAGGTGATCGAAAATATTCGAGACAGGAATCCAAAAGAGCTTCAAATATTTTCACTGTTCTATGCTGAGGTGGAACCTTTTCAATATTGAAGGTACGCATAAACCGGGCGAGTACCGACGGCTGGCGAGTTCGAGACAAAAATTCTGCCACATTGCAATTTAGATGATAGGAATCACTTTTAACCAAAAGAGCTTCCTTCCCACGGATTTGCTTGAGGACGTTGCACACCATAAGATCTGTAATAGCGTGGGATAAACGATAAACAGGTTATGATATAACTTTTAAAAGATTCTGATGGTTGCAGTCATACGACCGAGATGAACCGAACAAGAATTATTTTTGTAATTAATAGCATTAGTGTAACGTATGATTATTAAATAGATGTATTAGTTCAGACCTCTTTGTCGGAACAGAGTATTTCCTACACATATTTTTTTATTAATGCATTCACTAACCTTCTTCATCTTTATCGATTTTCTGAGTTTTCCAATGACTCTTCATCTGTGATAAAAAATTTTTCAGACAAACCAGATCAGGATGAATCTCTTCACGACCCCCTTTAAGCTGCTTCGACTCGCCACGTTCCACTTCATTATAACCTTCGAACGAGCGTTTCGAACCTCTCCTGAAAAATTCAACAGCATGAATTAAAATAGCGTTAATGGCATTTTAATTGTTGTTCCTTTTTCCGGTACACTCTTTCTTCATTCCGTAATTATTATGACTTTCCCGATTCAGTCTCAAAAAGATACTCTGTGTTGTATGAGCACGGCAAACAACAAGTTTGAGCCAATATATGTTTTAATCAGCAATCGCTTGACTTCTAGGCCCATTATCTACTGACCTCGATTTATTTTTTTTGGCTATCAATGCCTTGTAACAGACCCTGTTATCCGTTTTCTTAACGCTACAGTTGTTGTGAAAATGGTGCTTACAAAAATGTAGCATTTTTTTGCGCGACGACAAGCCTTTAACTTCGCATGGCTAGCGGAAGCATTAAGCCCAGATACGCCTCAGAAATGGGCGAGACGAACGTTTGGGGTAGCTACATTATATGAAGTGATGGTCTATTATAAACATTTTAGCACACGTCATTCAAATATACCTGTCCTCATAGAACGGTGCACCGCTGTTTCTAGGATGATTGGCCCCGCGAAATCTGCCGCCGCGGCCTCTCCGGAACTCCATCTTAATCAAAAGTTAAATTCTGAAATATACAATACTGGAATGACTGTTATAGAATTTCCTTCAAAAGATATGTGACTAAATCAAATGACGAATATGCAGGAGCTTTAAATGTGAGCAACTGTAGAGGTGCAACTGAGGAGGAGGTAAATTGTTCATTAAGTTGACCACTAAAATCCTGAATGGAAATAAAAAATTAAGTAAACTCGACGTAAGGTGGATCTAGAGATAGCCAGTGAACCTCGTTTGTAGTCGAGCTTTGCCTGTGATGATCCTCAGGTCTACATTAGGTATATAATTCACGGGTTTCGTCATTTCGTTCGTCGAGAAGATGCGTCGACTCATGCTGGTTTTGCTCGCAGCAATAGGCAAAGTATCATATCGTAGACTGTCCAGCCATTGAAAGAAAGTCACTACAGTACAGCAATTCTTACAGTACAGCAACTTGTGACATTCACACGAGACCACCTTTGACCATCTGCGCTCTTGATAGAGATCTTAAAGGCTGCCTCTACATGGTTTCCTAAACTCTAGCCAAGGAACTTAGTTTTAATGGCTGGTCAGTCTAACTTTCCTTGCTCTCATAAATTACCCCTTTAATGAAAATCGCCGTACGTAGCCAAGATACGTTAGTCACAATTCACATGGCACGATGAAATGCTCAGAAAATCTCACCTAGACTTAAAAGCCCTTAGTTTGTTCATTAATATCTCACAGTATGTAGAAAAATTACAATTGTCTCGCTGCGTTTAATATAGTTATTACGAATATGCAATCACCGTGTGTTGACAACAGTCATAACAGAGGCATAACGCGCTGAGCAATTAATTGGCACAATTTGCCAGCATTCAACGCTGACTTCCATGGTCTCGATTACACAATCCACTATACAAAAGACGTCATCGTTCTAACCTTCTCACTGATGATCGATTTCCAAATAGATCAACACCTGACTACTAAAACTTTGAAATGACGCGGCATGTCCACGCACGTGCATATGTGATCGACCGCCTCATTTCTTATCGTCTCATATCTTATAATCAAAAGCAGTTTTCACTCACAGTTATTAAAACATATACAAACAAAGACTTCTGGTATTCACGATGTAGAACTTATACGATCGGCTGTCGTCACATGTACCAATGTTGTTGTTTGGCTGGAGAACAGCGCGCGAGCCTGGTTGGCGCTCTGTTGTTTACATGTGCTTCACTGAAATGGCATACATTACTGGGGAGCCGTCAACCGCGCTTCTCGATGTAACTGCTATTGACCAAGCATGATGCCACAGTTACGCCTTGCGCATTGTTCTGGCTCACCGTTTCGGTAGTGCACAAATGAACTTCAAGCGCTTTGTTTATTGACTTGTAGGGATGTATTACGATAACAATAGTAAAATCGTACCGAAGTTACTCTGAACGTAACATTTGAAACTTCCCGGGCTTCCCCAAACATCCGTCACATTGTTCAGCCCAGCCTACGCAGAGTGACTCTGAACTTAAACGCAAAATCAAATCGTTCTCTTTTATTACAGTCTGAGTTTATTTTGCGCCACAAATACAAGTCATACTAACGTTATTACGAACAGAGATACTATTTATCCTAATCCAGTAAGGAAGACAGAATCGAGCCGACAAATGAGCGGACACTAAACTCCGACCCGACTGTGCAGTCTGTGAAGATTCCTTCGCACCGCGTTCAGCGTTTAGTGCCATTTAGGACCACTGGTGAACTATAACGTGGAATCCCGAGAGTGCCGTAGAAATCCGTTCGGTGGTGGTGATCGTTTCGATGTCATTTCGATACGTTACTAGCGTTCGCCTCCCGTTGTTTTATCGCAGGGTGACGCTGGAGCATCAACCAACACAACGCAACGGTGGACGAACTTTGTGAGATTTCGACGCACGCCCGTCAGGTGTAGGGGAGGAGCTCTTCAGAGGCGACGACGCTGGTATGGAATCGACCTTATGCGTTGACGACGAACTCAAGGAGGATGAGTATGACGCGCTTAACGATGAGACGTTTGGCGGAGCTGAGGCGGATGATGCTTGGGAGGAGAACCACAACGTCCTTGCTGCCCAGCTCGAGGAGACGATCAAACGCGAGCATAATGCCCAACACATCGAGGACATCGTCAACACGTCAATCCTGCAGTTGGGGCTGGACGATGAAGCGGCAACCAATGGCCACTCGCTGCCCACTGGACCTGCCACCATAGGCAGTGATACGCCGAGCGATACGTCGCTACGCGGTGTTGGCGCTGTCAATAGAAATGCGCTGGTCGGGAGTACGCAGCAAGCAACCAACGCGTGCCCGCCAGGCTTCAATGGGTTCTATAGTCGACCCGCGGTCCTCGGTGGCGGCGCGGCGTTGGCTGGTATGCCGACGGGGCAATCGCACGCCACCCCAATGGGCCGCCCTCCTGTCCCGGCGGGGGTACAACTGGGTCAGTCGAACCGGCCGGGCGCCGTCGTAGCACGACCTCCGGCTGCCGTACAGCCTCAGTCGTCGCCGTTCGGTTCGGGAAGAGGTGCCGGTTTTCCGCCGATGATAAGCTGTTCGGCAGTGAGCGCCGAACAGCTCGAGCAGCAAATGCTGCAAGCATCACGGACTCCTCCGATGCGAGATCAGCGTGTAAAGCTCCACGAAGAGCCGGAAAAGAAGATGGTTCAAGAGGCTCGGATGGTTCTACTGGGGCGGCAGAACCAACAAAAACAGCAACAACAGCAGCATCCGCATCAAACACAACAACAACCATCCTTGACCCTTGGACCACAGCAGCAACAACACCAAGCAGATCAACGTCCACCGACGGCCCAGTATAGGATAATGAGGCCTCAGCATCAACAGCTGCCCCCGCAACAGCCACCTTTTCCACCGGCATCTCTGCAGATGATGCCGCCCCCGCCTCCGCATCCGCACGCACCTACTCCCGGAGTCATCGCATTGGGCCATCATCAGCGACCGCCCCATTCAACGCAACCTCCCCATCAAAACGTTCCGGTCGATTTGGATTGCAAGAAAGTTACACAGGCGACACAGCTACCGCAACCACATCATCATCTTCCACAAGTACAACACCAGCAACAGCAACAACATCACCAGTTACAGGCTTCACATGTGGATCAACAACAGCATCGAACTTACCGGTAAGATTGCTTAAGTGGTGCCTCCACATCAATGTTCATCCGAGCACAACTATATTTCGTGCTACTTTTTTCTCAGCGTATAGAGATTCTAGAGATGTTCTCTTTTTCTACCATTTAAAATGTACGACACGCGCTTGTGTGCCGTCGTTTACAAATAGAGAAGATTTTTCCTGACAGACATGTGGCTGTACGATTGCCGGGGCTTGTGATTACGATATCGGGGAATTTGCTCGGTAAGGGACAACGGACGGTAGATTGCAATAACATCGATCGAACTGTACTTCGGGTTAAATTTCTTCTGACAAAGACTTACCCAGAGGGAGTGCGATCCAAGCAAAAATTACCTCTGCTCTAGTAGTAGGCTGCTTTTCTGACCGTTAGTGCCTTAAAGCTTGTATCCATTCCCCTGCCCTTCGTTGTGCAGAACAATTAGGTGATTTATTTGTGCATGCCTGTGCAACACAATATGAGCGGTACCATTCCGCTGTCAATGTTGCTGTGTTATTCATGTCACAGATACACTCCTCAGCCTCCATACATAAGGTGAAACTGTCATACTTCGTCGTTCTCCGGGCCCTACCAGTTTTTCCTTACGAGAGTATCCAAGTAGCACAAACAACAAATTTTTTTGGAATTTTTTGCATTTTTAGATTCCCAGATCACTACGGCTATCCTGACCCACGTCCACCACCATGGGAGGCCAACCACAACCTCCATCACAGCAGGTGGTCTCCTCAACCCGCTTATCCACCACCGCCGCCGCACTTCCATAGGCCGCCATTCCATCAATCAGCCGGCCCATCAAAGTTTATGAGCTTTCGAGAACCATACCGAGGTAACGGAAGGCGTCATGACGACGTCCGGTTGCCGGACTGGAACTCTACGGGCGGTCAGCGGCGATACAACACGCGTGATGTGGAGACATTTGGATTTGACGCTGTTCACGAGCATCAACAGGAGCAGGATGCGAGCAAGGCGGCAAGCAATCCTCGTAGCGACGATCCCTACGCAGGTCTCATGACCGACAAAGAGAAGGAGTTCGTCATTCGCGTACAGATGATGTCACTCAACATGCAAGCGCCCTACGAACAAGACTACTACTATCTCGAAAATATGAAACGCCGCAGTCAGGGCAAGGGCGTGTGCGGCGATAAACTGCTAAAGCAACGCTACGAACGAACACCGGGCCGACCCCACGAGCCGCAGCAGTTCGAGAACTCGCTTGGTAAGCTACACACGGTGACGGCATACGCCCCCAAGAAGATCCTCGATATGGCGGGCTCTCGAATGCTAGACGACGGCGACGGGCGGACGGTGCCAGCCAACACCAGCCTACTGCTTTTCCGCAAACTTCTCATGGACACCGAGCGGTCGTTTAGCTTACTACTGAAACTCGAAGATCCGGAGGTGCTCACGCCGCGTGAGGAGAAACTCGTCGCCGCACAGGACCTCGTTAAGCGGCTTGGTGCGTCACCGGTCAACGTCCTATCGTTACGCAAGGGCCGGATGCTGGTGTTACGTAGCCTGGCAGCGCTATGGCGGCTGGGTGGGCATCGTGAACAATGTCTCCAGATGCTATGTTCAATAATCGAGAATCTTGATTTGATCCTGGTCAAGCAGAAACAGCTGAGCGACTCCGTATTCGTCGAGAAATTCGACATCATCGAAGACATCCTACGCGAGTGCATCCCTGATGAAATCGCTCGCCTGCAGAAGTGCATGAGCAAGTATAACACACCGGGCGACGAGATCGGGGAATGGGTGCTTCGTGGAAAGTTCGGCAGCATGTTAAACGAAAAGCTAGCCGAGTGCTCTGCAGCGGCTCGATGAGTGGTAGGCAAACGCAGGTGTCTTTAGTCCTTGAACATTTGTCTATAAAAATTTTAGCCGGCATTTTACCAATCACACCGCTCTCTTTCGAAAAAAAGGAAGAAGCGTTTTTTGCTGTCCTACCTAGCATTGCAAACGTCGTCATGAACTTCGACTGTGGCCTCGAATGCCGTAGCAGCAGAGGTAGACGAATCGCACTTACGGCTAAAACTCAGAAAAACCCTGATTATGATTCAGGGAAGCATAGTGAGGGATGGAGGAGCTAAGGAGATATGATGTATGCAAGGGACAATTAAGAACTGAAACGGGCAGACATAAGCGAAGATGCAAGCGGTCAAAACGTAAATTGGTTCAAATTACGAAGCGCTGGGTTTTTACCAAGCAAGGGCAACTTGCCGTGCCCTGTCTCTACTCTGTTGAGCGTAACCATACTGAAACGGTTGACAGATCAACCACACATATTTATTATATATGCATACGGGCAAGCTGTATTGCTTCTACTTTCATGAGTCGTCGGCATTAGATACAATCAGAATAACAAAACTGAGATATGTAACAAAGAGATTATATGAAAGCTTAATGAAAGACAAAAGACAAATTTAGGTGAATGGTAGTCATCGTTACAGGCTGGTTGCACTACAAGATTCCGATTTATCAAAGACGAAGATGACGAGGTCGATAAAGGATTGCGTGAAAAGTTGCAGGCGGTGCCCATTGCCCAACATTTGCTTGAGAGGCACAGCGACACCGCCCATATAGAACAATTTCTGTTGATTATAAAAAGAATAATATTAGAATCACTCCATTATTACCATTTTTATTACACTATTATTATTGTGATTATATTAATTCTGATCGTACACTAAACTGACGCTTAGTGTAATAGGAAAGAGGAGATATACAAGAGCAACAGGTTAGGTACGTAAGGTATACACGTAAGTAAAAATAAGTAAAGACGATTGTCAATGTATAAAGACGATAAGCTGCTGAAGATATTTATAATTATACGATATGCATATGATGAGGATTATGACAACGGTGGCCTGAGATGAAACATCAGTGAAAAAGTAATCTCGGTCTCGGCCATAACATGACTTGCTGCGAGAGCAAAGGATAAACCCACATTATGTACTGGACAATGCTACGAAAGGTGGAGATTAAATTGATTTCGAAAGCTCATCGATAAATTATAAATGATGAATCGCTCTGGCACCGCTACTAACATAACTGTGAAAATCTCCGAGCTAAAGTGACGAACATTGTGCATTAGCATGATAAATTAAAGAAGATACTAACAGTAGTAAAATTGATTAACGATAATAAAACAAAAGTAATCAAAACAATAAAAAGAACACGCAGAGAGATAAGAAGCCATTGCGTCGCACATGTGAATAACGACAAGAAATAAAGAAGAACACACTTGAATGTGGTAGAAATAAATGCTTGTAAATAATACCAAAACTAAAAGCGAAGTTGAGTAATTCAACATAGGCAAGTACGCATTTCTGCTCATCATAATATACATATATAAATTTAATTCGCCTAGCTACGTACACATGTATATCTATTTGAACTGTTGTTGTTGTGTTGCGTTTGTTGTGACGGAGGAGTACCTAGTTTGGAGTGAAGTCAGACATTTTGGTAAGAGAAAGTTAGTACTGCTAACACACATAGTGCTTGAGGTTTAAATTCGTATAGTTCATTTTGCATAAATTACTCACAAAATATATCGGCCTATTGAATACGCCCCTATTTGCAGGCTAAATCTAGTTATTAGCCAAAATCTAAGATTAATATGACATACAATCATATTAATCTAGCTATTAACTAAAATCTAAGAGAATATGACTTGTAATCATATTAATTTAGCTATTGACTAAAATCTAGGATTAATATGACTTTCAATCATTCGTTTGAAATAGAATAAAATAATATAATAATAGTATGGCCAGTTTTGAGGAATCGCAGCTTTTGAACTGCCCGCCATACGCGGGCGGGCATTTTCCAATAGTTATTAAGATCCGTTAAAAACGCTGGGGTAAATAAATAAAGTTGATAATACTTAGTTGAGAGTAGCGAAAATCGATTTAGGCGCAAGAATATTATTTGTTGCCAAAAATAAACGATACGTCATTCAGTTCTTGTTCCTGGCCGATGACAACATGAAGTGATGTTACTGAAAGCTATCGATATAAGTGAAAATTGCGAGGTATTAAATGGAAAAAGGCTTGATGCTGTTCGATAACTCGTGTTCCCGAAGAAACTCGTGGATAACTCGCGCGTAAATCGAAAGCACACAATACGGCCACTCAGTGCCAAAAAAACTCATAACATGCTATTGTCCCGCAATGTTGGAGAACAATATAGCGAAGCCTTTGCTTTAAGATATCCCGGCCCAAAGCCTAGATTGGAAATTTATATTAGCTTGTCTCAGGCAATCTATCTAGACTAGAGGACAGCTTAGATTGGGTTATTGAATGAGCCTCATTCACTTTGATTTAAAGTTTATATATAGTTTGATAGATAGTGAACCTTTTTTATTGATCTTATTTTGACAAAAAAAAAAAAAACGTAATACTTGATATACACATTCATTCAAGTCCTCTCTTCTAGTTCTGTTTCTTCGATTAACTAAAACTGTCGTCATATATTTCGTTGTGAAAGGCAAAGCACATTCGCTGCATTCGGAAGTGTATTGCTACATATAAGTAAGTGTATTGCTGCATTGCTGCATTCGGTAATGTGTTCGATTACAACGACACAACGAGACAGCTGCCACATATGTGTGGAATGGGCAAAGTTAAACTTCTATTAAACTGAACCCTGTCCTGCGTTGTGTCACTGACATCATCATTGTATTAGAGGATAAATAAAACCCTTGGCAAAACCGTATGTTCGCAATTGCATTTTCTTCATGTTGTAACTATTGGCATTGGACTGGCGATTAGAGAAAAGAATTTTAAGAAGCTTTGGAGTGTTGATCATATTGATGAATTCACAAATGGAGACATGTTCATATAATGCCTAACACGTCTGGCTTACCGGCATAACGATGCCATGTTACTATACTATTACTTCAACGCTATACAATTAGTCAAATATACAATAACGCAGATAAAATAAGTTTGGAAGACAGCCATTCCTCATCTACGAGAAGAGATAGAGGCTAGCGAGCTTTTTCTCAGAGGCGTCGGTCCGCCACTTCTGGACTAACTTTCCTGCTCGGCACTCTGAACCACCTCCTTCTCTAGTTCAAAGATTCGTTTGTAGGTCGTCGTAAAATCACTAGCCGATTTACCATCTCCGTACACATCAGCCACGAACCTCAAAAGTTCCATCGGCTTAAACTCGTGTTGAGCACGGAAACCCCACCTGTGTAGTCAATCATAAACAAAGGGAAACAATATCTCGTGCAGTTTATACCAAGAGTTACGAAACTCAAGATCTGTTCTCGTGATTGTTACTATTAGGGTATATTTCGCATTTAATCTCGACATCGATTTGATAGGCGGCTCAGAACTTACGAAAATTTTCCGGAGCCGTTCTTTTCCTTGACGTAATCAAGGTAGTGTTGCTTTACAAGGGTGCTCTTTATCATCTTCTCAACGTCACCGAACACAGGGTGCCGTCTGTAAATCAAAGATGCTCGTTATTACCAGTACAGATTTCATCTTTCACTAGTCTGTCTTCCTAATCAAATCTTCACAAAAAGGAACCATATTACGTTTGCGATGAATGTCTTCATTCGCCAACATTCCATCATATCACTACGAACGCCAACATGAAATGGCATCTTTTTTTGGGTTTCTCTATATTGCTTTATTTAAGATTAAATACGTAACTCTGAATGTCATTGTCGATACGACACAGTGGAAGCTGCTTACAACGTCGACAATGGGATGCTCAATGAGTTTTCTGTTCACTTAGCAAGCCATCTATGTATTAGGTTGCATTATTTAAAACAATTATTAAACAGTGTACATCGCCTATCAGATTATTTTTAATGGATTTGCGAGTAAGGCATCAATTGATGCTTCGTTTGAAATTGAACTTATCTAAAAGATGAGATATACAAGTGCCAACAAAAAAATCGGAGAGAAAAGTGCAATTCGCCTACTTGTCGTCACGGTTGACGTTAATTTGCTGAAGGAAACCCCAGAGCTGACTTTCCTCGATAGACTCGCCGCTACTCATAAGAATCAGACTTAGGATTATGCAAATCAGACCCCTAACATGCTCCCAATGCTTGTCCGGGGTGAGGTACGCCTCCAGACAGGAGAAGTCCATTGTATTTGTAACAATGTACACTCTTTTTCCTGGAACTTCCTGTATTTTATAGCCTAAGTTGTGCTCCAAAATTCTGTTTGCTTCGAGCATAACGTCACGTAGGAGTCCAGAGTTGCCCTGCAAAAAAAGTTGAGAGCAGACCAAATTGGCTTGCAAAACTTTTTTTTTTTTAAACACAACGACCACTAGATACAGCATATCACATTAAAAGAATTGTGGTTCATATCCATGTACATAGAAAATAATACACCAAAAACATAACAATATCGATCAGAAAGTTCGCAGAGCGTTGGATATAACATCTGAGTAATACAAGAAAAAATTAAGCTTACTTGCTCACGTTCTTCGTTATTAAAGTCTGCTAAGTCCCTGTCATTTTGTTAATCTATGGCCTGGAGCATATACAGTTTTGATGTATGTTCCCTAATTCAACACAAAGCGGGACGGGATTAAGCATATCTTGGCTATGCTTGTCGTGTTCTTCAGCGACACGCCAACCCATCCTATCAATCACAGCGGAAGATAGCCTGAGATTTAACATCTCAAGTCTGTATAAAGTAGCATTTTCAAAGAAGCTTACTCTAAACAACCGAGACAGTATGTAAAAAAAAACAAGTTTTCTTTAAAACATGAACCTTTCTAGGCCTACAACCTCCTTCGACGTCTTTTGGCCGTTTTTATCGCAGCTTGACTTGTCACTCTCTGTCATGCTCACCTTAAGTATTTTTTCAACGATATCCGCTTTCTTTACACCAAGACGTGACCGTTCTTGAATGAGTAGAAAGTGCGCCAGGTTGGAGGCCATCACAGTCAGATCTACGACGGCGTCAGGCGATCCTTCATTGGACATGATGAACGCTACCAACTGTTTCAGACGAATCTTTTTCGACACAGTAAACGAAATTACTATTTTTATTATGACTACTCTGAGTTCAACTTTTAGAATAGTTATAAAAAGCACGATGTTGAAGTATATGAGCCCTTACTACGAAAAAATAAAACTACTCTTAGCGATGATTTGTGTTGACCAACCGTCAGACTAAAAGCTGATCTGTCAGGATAATAAAAATTAAATAGTAGACTCGATGTGATTTTAAAATCCAGCCATTTATGCTCATACGATTTCTATCTCAATGACTTGCTGACCATAAAAATCTCGTATACCATTATCGTGCTATTGGATACATGGGAATGATATGCAATGGTACGGGATATCCAACGTAGTTGCGATCCGCTCACCCACTCACAGAAGTTGCTAAATCCAAAATGAAAGCTGCTTATGCGAATAGGTTTCTAAAAGGGTTAACGAGTGTATATGTATGTATTTTTCGATTTTCATATATGTTTGTCTTTTTTGATCTTCTGAATTCAATCATATATATATGGCGTGACCCATATGTATAAACAGGAGAATTTAGAAACAAGCCATAAAATCAAAATAATTGAATTTCCAGTGTGATAATTGCAATATACAACATGTCAATGATGATTTTATATACGACATATAAAAAAGGATTTCACTTCCCTGAATGTCTGTGTGGCAAACTACATTCACTTAAACAAACACTTACGCGACAAAAAGAACGATTTATATTACCAGGCGGTAGCGCTTATCATTGCAATTTGCTAGTAAAATTTTCGCCATTATCAATTCATATTAATTTGCTGACAAGCCTAGGAGCCTCACGCACTGGTCGCCTTAACGTATCGTTCGATTTGGATTTGTTTTGGGCTGGAGTATTTTTGTTAATAGTTCTGGCGCCCTTGATGTCAAAGTAGCAGACGGTCGGTCGTCGTAGCCGCAAGCGTAAGGGCACAACCGAACAAGCGACACAGAAACGGCCTTAGGCTATGAGGATAGGAAATTGCATAACTAAAATGGAACATAATTCATTCGGCAATCCGATCATTACACGAGTAGTATTGATAAAACGCAAAAATAAAATCAGGCCGGTATGGTAAATTAATTCAAATGCACTATTCATTTTTTAAGAGTTATAGCTATAGATAGATTAAACCAAAGTCGAAACCGCTAAACAACTGGTAGGATGTGTTAATCAAGAGAGGCACACAATAATGAGAACCATGAGCATATTTGCAACGGGTAATTCATAAGTTTTAGACTATGTTCAAGCAGTCATTGAAACATGTATGATTAAAATATTTAGTTCATTTTCGATTTTTGATTTCGATAAGGAATGTTTGTTGGTAATAAAAAGTGTCAACCTGATTGTTGAATATAAGTAACTCTGAGTCCCTTCTAAAACAGAATACAACATATAAATACGACAAATTTTATATTATTGTCATACCCGCATGTCCGATAATTTAGTTAAAGTGCTTATTGTAACGGAATATTTACACTTTTGGGAAGGCTCGGTGGTTTTCACGCCAGAGCATATAATTCCAGCAATACATCTTTCTTTATTATTTAGAGTTAAAAGAGACTTAACAGCCAGTTTTTCCTCCGCAACCCCACACCAATGTCACGGCTAAAACCATTGTAATAGACTATTGAAAGCGCCGCCCAACGGCATATATATATATATATATTCAATGGTCTGGCCTTCTCACTAATCATTACAAAAATGTTTTTATAATTTTTGAAGGTTCCAATAGTATACCTTTTTATGAGTGAACTTAGCTTAAGTATAACCAATAATCCGTGAAGCGACAGTACAATTAGACAGCTGAAACAAAAATACATTATTTGCCAGTAACCATGTTTTTTTATAATAAATAAATGCTTAACCATATTCATCTGCTTGACGGAAAGCATACGGTTAAAGCTGTCTATCTGACCCAGGAATCTGGCGGTTTGTAGAACGATTTGTAGCCGATAACAGCAGATAGAGCCCTGTTATCATATGATCCAAACAAAAAATAATTTAACAACGGAAACTAAGGTCACGCGTAAATATCTAAGATCCAACAGACGACCTAATGGACATGAAAAACCCATTGCTTATCCACGAGTCTTAGAGGTGCCCGCAAAACTCTAGCCATTTAAAATAGAGTACTTCGTGATTCGCTTTCAAGGAAATAATTTCGTTGTTGTTAGCTACAGCAAATTGTTGTAGGCAATATTTGGTTCTACAAGAGCCATATTAACGCTACTGTCGCCAGGATCTAACGATAGCAATGTTTTTATCCCAGTTCACTTATGGTGACGGTGCGAACACGACGGGTTACGGTATTGTGCAGAAATTCCGAGAATGAAAACTAAAGAGTAACCTTCCACAAGCAGTAAAGTGAACTGTTACTACCTACAACGGCCGAGATGAGGAGCTTTATAGAATGACAAGGATGCAAAAATTTATAAAATGCATAATGTTATTCATAGCAAAAAATAATTCATTTCCGCACCCCTCTAATATAACTCGCTATATTGACGGTGTCCCTATACGAAGGCACAACATATTTTCAAGAAAAACGGAACATACTGCTGGAACGTACTGATAGAATTCCACGAAAACAAGTTTTTTGATAGAAACAATGACAAAACTAGCCTGTCGACACGACAGCGGTCAACAGCCGATAGTATCATAAAATATACCAATGGGTCGTACAGTATGGTCAAGCACATGATAAACATATTGACTATCAAAGTACGTTCGGTTGTAGCGAATGAGGTTGATGTCATTTTCATATCGACTTAACAGGATCCTCTTGCAAGACTTCATATCCCATTCACGGTTCACGTAGGCAGTGAATTAACAAAAACGCTGCTCGTAAAGAGTGTTAGACTAAAAGCAATTCTAGGCTAAATAAAAACATTTACTATAACTACGCGTAATCTTTATCACTCATTTTCATTCTTCAAGATGCCGGCTATTAATAGAATAGGGTACTTCGCACATCTGTGGTTTACAATTGTGGCTTGTAGCACTGACAAATTGTGCATCTGACATTTAGTAAACAAAAAAATCCATAAAAATATAAAGAATAAAAGTGTTAACACTTGAATATTCTTGGCAAATGTATGGCTGAAAAGATCTACTACGAAACGCCTACACACAAGTTTACTATATATATATATATATATATATATATATATATATA
>MNPL01013026.1:0-26377 GCA_002081605.1 Tropilaelaps mercedesae
ATATATATATATATATATATATATATATATATTTGATTTTATGTTCAATGTCTCTTTAAAGACAGTGACGCGCAGCTCAATATTATGTAGAGCAACGGAAATTCTAGGAAAAATGGTTCTATTATAGGGAAGTTTGCTTTCCGCCTAAACAGTGTGGTGCGCCCTATGCACTTCTTTAGCTTGCTCAGTATCTTCAGTTTCTCTGAAAAAAGCTATAAGAGCTTTTAAATTCGCTTGATTTATTTTCGAACCATGCCTTTAAAATTGACAAAAAAACTGAACACACGAATTTGCATGTTTGTGTTGGTTCTATAGAAAGAGGAAAGGTGTTATCATTTTCAATTTTGAAACTTTGGCTTGTAGTCTATCCAACGAGGTAAGTTTACTCAAATTGTACGGGACCAATTTAGCTCTTTGGCAACCTTGGAATCGCTATTTAGTGGCATACCTTTGACGGTTTGTTTCAAGTTTTCGAGTGAAAACTTCACGTGTAGTCATCTTTTTCGCTGCGCAAAAAATGTCCGAGTTGGACCTGTATTTTGCATAGAAATCCTCCATAGAAATCCATAGAAATTTCCATAGAGATGTTAGGTTACAAGCGTTGTGTATGTACTTTTCATTTAAATATCAAATAAATATGATAAATATAAAAAGCGCTATTTACAGAGATTTAATGTTGGGACAAAATAAATAAAAGCTCAACGCTCTTAGCCCATTTTGATTTGGAAGAAGTTGCTTTTGCAGCGGCATCCATCTCAGCCGCCCATCTCGTTCGGGACCAACTGTTGAGACTATAGATGCCCCTCCTTGTGCAGATGTTCAATTGTTACGACTCATAAGTGCTGCGCTTTGTAACATAAATGGGACTATATTCACGTCGTTACGTACAAATATGCGGCAACATCTTCTATAATTACAGCGGTTCAATTGCTAAGTCTTTGTTCAAAAACCTACTTTATGATGACCTTCCTAGGAATAAAAGGGTATTAAGAAAAGATGATAATGCTGGTGTTCATACCCCAATTCCTTCCATAATTCACGTTCTGGTTGGACGCTTCTGACATGAGTCTGCTTAAAACGCACTTCACCTACACGTGCATACATTATGAACAACCAGTGCGCACTGAATGTTAGGAGTGCCAAGGGCACCAGATCTCTGAGCAGCGCAGAAAAGCATGGAATCGCTTCCCCATTGGTCACTCGGGTGCTGACGGTTTAGATTCTTTGTGATCATAGGGAGCTGAATTTAGGTATAAAGTCAATCCCCAAGTCATCATCCGGGATGACTCAATTCGTTTTAAGACAAAGATGCAAATCCAGATCTATGCATTTTGTATGAGACCCGGAAAGACAATATTCACATTCCGCTGATATAAGTTTTTACAAGTCATGGGCACCACTAAAATTATATAACGGGAAAACGGGATCAGTGCCTAATTCTAATAGTCCTGTACATTCGTCCGAACCATGAAAAACAATAATTTGAAAACATATTTCGTCGAATTTATCTCGTGTGGATGCCCGGGGATCGCAATATACTTAGCAGTTATTGCAATTATTGGCGTTTAGCTTATATTGCATTGAAAAAAATTGGTTAGTATTCATCTTCCGCATAAATGTCCGTTTTATAGGCTAGAGGACATTCTGATGACAGATATTTCAGTATTTCATAACCTAAGAATCATATTTTTTAATATGAAAGGAATAATTGAATAATAATTCATACAATCTGGTTATTACGGTACATGTTGTCACTGAATTAATCATTCAATGTTTATTAGAGTTGTTCATGCCTTTTAGTTACTGGACAATCTTCAAGAACAATTTAAAATATCAGAAAAAGTGCATTTTTCACTTTAAGTAGAAGTTATTCAAAACGTGTGGGACCTTATAAGTCACTTTTTCAAATAACATAGAAATAAATCTGGATGAGATATTTCACTCAAACTTATAATAAGGTAACAATTACGCAATTAATAATGTGTCTGAAAAGTTTTATTAAAGTTCATGCGTATGCTGGACTTAATGAAAATATATGAACAGTTTTTTGGGGATATTTGGTTACATCGACGTGGTTGGAGTATCTTTTTCATCTGTGGCTGACCATTATCCCAATGGAGGCATAAATCAATAAATTATCGTCAGGTCAAAATGTTTTTGTAGTCAAAGAACAGTCGTACAGACGTCATACGTGACTGTCTGGCAAATCACGTACAGACGTTTTTAAGCTATGGAAGGCCCGGAGAAAATACCCCAGAAAAAAGATTCTTAATCTCTGCATAACAAAATGATCTAACAAATGCATGATTAAACCTATGCATAAACAAACATTTCCACAAATATTTTCACCTGTGTTAGTTTTATTTTAAAACAAATTTTAGTGAATACCTCGTATACACACACTTGTTTTTACACTAATTTAGAATTTGACAGAAAATTATTTGTCATATAATTGTCGTCAAATTTATAAAAATTTTTAATATATAATGTTATAAGAGATTTTATGCAGGGTTGAATCATTTATGTGCTTATGAAATACTCTTTGGCATAGTATAGAAATGTCGTACATCATTGAACAGTATGCGCTTAGAATTATCTTGTAGTGAACATGCTATGAACATGCGATTTGGGATTACTCAACAAAACATTCCATAATTATTTTTTTGCCTAGTGTAGTATCGTATAGACTTTGAGCTTTCATTAGTATAACACACGGCGAATACCATTTAGACGTCCGGCTAACGGCTAGGTGTACAGCTATTAACCAGCAAATGTCAAGTATATTTTAACTCAGGAAAGGGAAAGTGTTCTTAAACATCGACTCATAGCTACAACTCATTAGGAAATGATCGGACGCGAAGTCACCTAGATAATTCTTATATGCACCATCTTTATTTAGGTAGATAGTAAAGCACACAGGGATGACGCTGGCATATTTAAGCTTAGAGGTAGCTTTGATGCCTAGCTTGTGCAATCTGTGTAAAAAGCTGTATATGTAGCATGTGGGACAGTTTTTTGGCTCGCAGTCTTTCATCTTAGTAATGCTATGCTCAAGAACAACCAATCAAGGTAATACGCAGGAGCGGTATTACCAAATTACCGAAAAATTAACTATCTATTTATATAGTGCTGATACATATGTAGAATAATATAACACGCAATTAAATTTAAGAACGCATTTCAGCTTTCCTGAAGACGTGTTTACCTAGCAATTTATGCTCCGGATATTATTTATCAAGCGTGCGTGAAAATTCCATCCGTCTGCGTACTGGCAAATCCAGCTAGGTTAGTTGTAACACGAAATCCAAGGTTTTCTGAAAAAGCCACTGAATAGGCTCTGGGTTTCACTGGTTCCAGAAAGCGTAATTAATATATGGAATAGCTAATCTTAGACGATGATATTAATGCAAATATTCTGCTCTGCCAGTCATGTAGTGTTCTTAGGAAACCATTACAAACCTGAACATATATATATATATATATATATATATATATATATATATAAAGCCTACTACATAGGTAATGAAGACTCCTTGACCATTCCTGCAACCAAATTGACAAAACGAATTAAAATGTCGTCTGCCATATATTGCACAAAAATCGCTTATCTCTGGCCAGATTAACTAATCATACAATACTTATGACGATACGTCCGAAGTTAACTATCATAAAAGCCAGCTTTTATTATTTTAGCTTTACTTAATGCTGAAAGTGTCTTTCATGAAACACCTGTGGACAAGCGTCACAGACGCATAAAACAAACTGTTCGAAAATGTCTTATTATGAAATCCGTTATACTCACGTCCTCTGAATAAAGCTAAAACCTAAGTGGTCCTTCACACTTGACTTACGCAGTTCTACCGTGATAAACTTTGAGGGTCCTGAAAGCATGCAGTAAAATAAATACAATGCATCAATTATGTAGTTGAAGAATCGCCAACAAATATCTATAACTTGGAAACAAAAAAAGGTTTACAAACAAAAAATATTGTCAGTGCCTCTTTCACGCATCGTTTTGCTATAGTACACTTAATTTGCGACCGTACTTATTTCAAGTTTCGGAATGCTATTTGGCCTACCCACTGTAAAGAAAGGACGGTCCTATGGAAGTGTAGAACACGCTCACGCTGCTCGGCGCAGTTTATCCATTCGTTCATATTCTTGCAGTTGAAGCAGCAATTGACTCTATGACGTAATGCAGATTTAATTATTTCATATATGTGACGCTTTCACGGCACTTGAACTTGCGACTGGACATTAAAGACCAATTTTTGCTCTACATAATTTTATCAAAGATGACACAAAACGATTGTTAAGAGGAACATTAAAAGGCAGAGATATTACTGGTCTGGTTTTAGGATGTCAGAACATTAAACTATAAGCAATGGTTTGTATCAACATTCTTAAAGATCGATTATCTAAGAAAATTGGCACAACGGGATGTGGTAATGGTATTTGAAGTATACATCTGCTAAAGGATCCAACGAATGCCCTAAACAAGCATGATCTTGCTCTGAATAGAGGAACTCATCTATTTAAGTACTTATATTTCAAGAATTTGTTTCCTTTAGCCTTGCAAAGCGTAGCAATATTTCCTGAAGAAACATGCCGTCTAAAATGCAATGGAGGTTATCTTGCATGACAGCTGCACATTAACATTTTGGGCTTTCAAATTTTATTCGCTTTGCACGTGTAGTTATGTAATCTCGGGTTTGACACAATGATGTAATCGTTCATTGATGACGACTAGCACGAAGGTATTTGAGCTGAGCAACCTGATGGCAGATGGCCCGGAATTCCTTTATCTTTAACGCCGATAATATATTTTTTGTCAAATATATCATTGTATTTAAAATTAATTCTATTATTCGACATTTTATTGAAGTATTACCAACAGATGTTGCCAATTTTTAGCAGTCTTTCTACTGGGGACACCAAAGACGACGTATGCGCGCGCGTGCAAGTGATATTATTGGGGATGCTAGTGCGCACAGCGGATAGTGCCGATAATTATAATTGTACCGTCCGTCAATCCCTAATGTACCACCGCAGGTTCGGGAAAGTAAATATTTGATTGGTGCAGGTCAACGGTAGTGCATACAGTTGACCGTAGATAGCGTAGTGCGGACCGGGGTTGCGGAATTCATCTTCTTTGCCGTTGCTACCAAAATCACCAGCACTATTCCAGAATAGAATTCTTCTTTTTCTACGGCAATGTCAGGAACCTCCCGCAAAGGTGGAGAGTCACCTAACCCAACCAACTTGACTGAGTCGATTTGTGCTGTGTCGGGATCCTCAGATGTTGACGTATTCGGGTCACAAGGAGAAAGATCGAGACGTTTGGGTCACTTGACCGTAGGTAAGACGTATCTGAGACACTCAATCAAATAGTGAAGTAGAGCATCTTGAAGGTAAAACTGGATGCCCTTGGGAAAATAGAACTTCACGAGTTCGCCCATGGCAAGCACGAGAATGTACACAACGGGATTAAGACGTGGTCAAGGGATCTGCTTACTAACCTGCAAGACTATATACGTATGGCTCAGCGCCATGAGACGGACCAGGAGCGGGGTTACGACAGGCCGCCGTTGAGGGATCTGTTATAGCTGCGTCCTATCCCGCCCGATCAGGATCGTCCGAGGAGTATGAGATCAGAGGGTGGATCAACTCCGTATCTGGGTACCTTCGATACCACTAAGGTGGGTTCTTTTACATCCTGGCTCATAAAAAGAAGGAGAGTAGCAATCATTGCAATGCAAGGATCATGGCCACTTCGGTCATCCTGGAGGAGCTCACGCTTGGTGGCGTTTCGTCTCAGATCAGACAAGTCCTGCGCAAGGTTCTCCACTGCTTGTTGATGAAAAACACTTCAGTACTACGCTGCACCACTGAGGGCGAGTGAGAGCTCAGAGTTCGCAAGATAGTCGAGCTGGTGGTTCAAAATTTTGGATTGACTTACCCAATACAAGACATACGGAGGGGGTGGAAGAAGACCCAAAAACCCAGACGGAGCGCTATCTTAGCAAAGAGCCTTCTCCTTTTGCCTTCTTCTTTTTTTTCAGACCGATATAAACTCGGCTTTTGTAAGGTCAAGGTCGGCAACTGCCGTCCTCTCCTCAGTAAAGACGTCAAAATTCCTAAAAGAGCAAGAAAATAGCGCTTAATTATAAGAAGAGCATGTTTGGACAGTCTAACAGAGAAAACAGTGGGCACAGAAAGTACTGTTATTACAGGAGACCTCAACGCGTTGTCCACTACCTGGGGAAGCCGGGCGACCAATTAAAGAGGCCGCTTGATCGAGGACTTGTTAACTGCTAATGGGCTGGTCGTGGTTAGTTCAGAACAGTCGGGGAACGACGACAACTGTATTCTGTCTGACGTTTTCCTCAAGCAGGCTAGGCCGCATCCTGCTCCCCATACCATGGCCTTAACTAAAAGGCTAATTCCGGCACATGAAACTTTGAACAAAACTTTGAGGAGCTACTGAAACTACAGGGCGCACCGAAAAAGCCCCAGTCACTCTACAGCGTAGTCATCGAGACATGCGGCGGATATGATAAGAACAATCCCGCGAAACGCCGGAAGAGAAAAGGCAAGGTCTGGTGGAATTGTAGGTTGAGAAGGAAATGCAATGTTTGCATACGACGAATGACTAAATGAGCCCTATGGATCTTGGCTGTCGTAGACATTCTTCCCTAGCCAAGATCCGTAGAGTTACTGATCTAAACAAAAAGGCTAGAGTAGATCAACGTAGACAAATAAGAAGCGGCAAAAAAGTGGGCAAACTTTGATTGACAACATCGACTCTGACCCATGGGGCATCTCGTACAAATTGGTGAGAGCAAAGATGAAGATCCATCAACCAAAGTAAACCACAGTAACAGAAGACATTCAGGTAAGAAAGGACTTGTCAAAGTTAAATTTTGATAAGGATGCGTACCAATCAGCACATGAAGACATGGAAATCCTTGAGGTTACTCAAGAAGAAGTGTTGATAGCCGCTGAGAATATGGCACCGAAAAGGGTACCTGGCCTAGGCGGGATGTCGGCAAATGTGATTCGGCTTCTATTTAAAGGTTGGCCCAATCTAGAAGCCCAATGCACCACGGCTCTCCTAAGAGAAGGCAGCTCTTCTGCCTCCTAGAAGTCGCTAAGCTCGTTCTTTTACCCAAGCCGAATGAGTTGTAAAGGCTCATCTGCTATGTCTACTTTAGTTGGCAACAGCCAAAATGATTGGTCGCACAAATTAGTAAATTCCCCCAGAATATAAAAGGCCCAGAAGAAAGCAAGTGAAGGTCTCCTTGTGTCTGACGGACTTGGTGTCGATCATGCTCTTTGAAGCATCCGTGCGGCTTGAACTGGTGGGGAACGAGAGGTGTGCCCGTAGCACGCTTCGAAGCACGCAAAGGTTGGCGCTATAAAACGATCGGCACGGAGGCGACACTAATTTTGGTGCGCTTCATTCCGTGGGTCCTGAAAAACCAAGACAGGAAAGAACTCTGGAAAAAAATCCTGCAGAGCAAGAGCAAGGCCCAGGAGAAAACCCTTTCTAGGTAGCAGGAGGAGCAGCACTTTATGCAAGAGGACCAGCCGGGCTCTACGGCCAAGAAACTCATTTTGTACGTCAAGACATTGTTGGGCGATAAAAAAGATCGTGACTTATTTGTACACGTGACTTATTATACCGGTCACGGAAACTTCGACCAATATCCACCGGCTTGGATTCACAACAACGTACAGGCGTGAGCTCTGCGACACAGTGGATCACGCTCTCTTCCGTTTTTCAGCCATCACAAAAATTCTAGTGATCACGTATGTAAGACAGAAGAAACCGGTCGGTGAGCAGCCTTGGCGAACATGTACTACGGGGAAAAAGCTGGCAAATAGGGACACGATGGACAAGGTGGACGCGACGCTAGCGCCAGTCGCTTGTCGGGCTTACATTTCGGGAGAAGGAGCGTCGGATGCGGCGGAAACTCGGCGGATGGCTCCCATCCATTGCTTCGGTAAGCGTTCACCACTAGTTGGCTTTCAGTGCCAGTAAAAATGAAGATTCAGGCTTGTTGGTGAAAATAAGTGTCAATAGACTTTTAGTGATGCAGGCACATTTCCAGGGTGGGTCTCACACTACCCTCAGCAAATGTCCAGTTGTAGAACACGAATGCACGAGCGTTTCTTTGTCGCCAAAAAGCTCGGCAACGTCTAGAAGTATGCTCGCACTACTTTCATATCCCTAAGTTCGATATCAGTTTCAAAGGCATAGTAATTTGTTTCTTCCAGTTTTATCTGCTGCTACTTTTCGAGACGTTGTTTAGTTCTTGCAGAAGTCTGATTATCCCTGATAATTATTTCACTTATCATGTGAACATTTTTTACGTCTAAATACATTAGATTTTCGAAAGTTGTCTTGAAAACTCTATATATGATACCTTTGCAAATGTTTGCGATAGGTTTCAATTGCGTTGCGTAATACGTTCTGATATATACGAACTACGTAATACTCATGCTTGTCAGGGGTCAGCGCGACATTTAACATTAATGACTCTACTATATTCTATTAGCACTTTTCGTCTCTTAGAAGGAACTTTATTTCTCTAGAATATGCATTTCCCATCGCTAAGTTTGGCGCAAACGGGTCTTATAGCTTTTAAACGGCGGTTTACTCGAGCTTTTCAGAACTTTCCACAAACGGCTTTAACGTCGGCGTCATATCCATTACTGAACCCTGTAACTGAAATACCACTAACAGTCTCAAAGCAACGGCTGATATCTACTGATCAGGCATGAATTCATTGTATATTGGATATATCTAATAGCCGTTATAAGAATACATTAGACTTAAAAAAATGTTGGGTGACACAAAAAAATGAACCCATCATAGGAAGGCCATGGTTATTGACGTACACTTTTACACGATATGGTAAATTATAAAAGTCGGGCAAATAATTTCGTTTAAACAAGTTACGCAATTTTACCTAGTATTCATCACAGACATCACTAAAGACGTTTCGAACTTACTCTCACTGCTGGTGAACAGGGTCTGGGGATTTTCTCGAAGTATCATGAGGCGCACGGACGAGGAGGCGTCCTGGATCACCCGAACGGCGTCAGCGCAAGTTACCTCACGCATCGACATCTCATCGCAAGACTCGAACAGAGCAGGGTTTAGGGTCGCCGGTGCTACCCCCACGTGCTAATATCTTGCTTTCTTTTATTCACATTCAATGAAAGCAACATCGAAGCACATCTTGAAACCATTGCAATTTAATAGTGTTAACTAAAGTGTACTGTGATTTCGTGAAAGCTACGTTCAAACGTCTTCTCGAGCTAATTGACTGTCAAAATACGTCTACATTTATTCCTGTATCCTGGTACTCAATACTAACCAGGGTATGTAATATCATACGATAGATTAATTACACAGCATCTGTTTTTCAGTAGCTTGTGTTTTAAATTTAAACGCTTTAATGATGTTAAGGCATTTGTGAATTACGTGATTGACCGAGCTGGGCGGACCACCTATACCCCCAATGCATCGCCAAATTAAACCTTGATGAACTGTGGAATCTAATCAGCAAACGACAAATACTGGTGTAACTATACATTTTAAATTCCTAGCATTTACTGAAATGGCTATCGCATCGATAGACCTTCTCTTTTAATTTCTAATATTTTGAATTTTCACACTACAGAGTTGTTGTTTTAAAAAAGACAATCGGAGAACAATCGAAACTTATGTTGCCGTTTTGCAGTCAAGAATGAATGTACTTGTCCAGTCCCGCAAAGATCATGCAAGCGCGTTTTCCTCCGTCATAGTCTCACGTATCGTTGCAGCTTATTCATCGCCTGCAAACTTATTCTGAACGCTGTAGTGATTTTTACTTTCTGGATCTGGCTCTGGACATTTGCTAGTTCCTTTTTGTGTATTTTGATATTCACAACCTCCGGAACAGTGGGTTCACACATACCGGGAGGTCCACAAGAGTGAGACGTAAAAGATTGTAAAGTTGGCGGTTCTTGCAAGCAAATGTCTTTTGGTCGCCGAGGCTGCCTAATTCTAGACATAATGTTTACTGGCCTATTCTTCACTTGAGGGCTTTGGCTCTGCTGCAGACGACATATACTGTTCTTGTTAAGCCTTTATCGAAGATTAAGGCCGCATACGTGACAGCCAGAAATAACCCTACAGCTTTCCATCCTTATGTCTAGTTCGCCGTGATTTCCTGGCTTGTGATCGGATTCGCCTCACTCTATCTAGAGACTAGAGTAGTTGGTTTTCTCGCATTTAATTAGAACAACAAGGGTTAGCAATTCCTTGCGTATTTGTAACCCTTCACGCTTTCCTCGATGTGTGCCATGGCCAAGTCGTCTGTACATTTATTGGTTTTCACCCCTTTAAAAAGTAATTCGAACTGTAGAACGTTGCCATGCGGCAATTCTGGGGAAGCGGACTAAGTAGTAAGAAAATGAGCAGTAGCGATAAGATTACAATCAACTTAATATAGTAAAAAAGAACTAATAAGATTAAGGGCGTCTGAAGTGATGTGAAATTGGTCGCGCACTTGAAACGGGTATAATCCTCAAACAACGTGCT
Source organism: Tropilaelaps mercedesae (assembly GCA_002081605.1). Lineage (NCBI taxonomy): Eukaryota > Metazoa > Arthropoda > Arachnida > Mesostigmata > Laelapidae > Tropilaelaps > Tropilaelaps mercedesae. The sequence goes on from MNPL01013026.1 coordinate 10,595, forward strand.
TCTTTAGAGTGCTAAAACTATTTGAAGGCGACATTAGTCCGATGCAATTGAAAAGGACGTCAATAGAACGAGAAATAGGCTAATAAAGGTACATTGAAGCCGCAACCGAGGTCCAAGGTCATCATAGTTTGACGAAAAAAATGAAAATTAAGCTTGTTAGGGAATGGAGAAGGGAGCTGTAAAACAGGTGGCACTGAGAGAGAGTTGGCGACAAACGAAGCCAGCGATAAAATGTTGCGTCTTGAAGTCCGGTAGATCAGCAACCTCCGCGTAGGAGAGAAACCGCCAAGGCCGTCGAAATGCTGGCGAAAAGGAAAGCGGATTCTACCGTAACAAAGACCACAAATGAGAAGACCCAAGCATAATGTTCAAGCTGATTAAAGTGAAACGTGAAAACGACAAATGTCGTAAAGGGAAGCCAGGAGTGCAATGTAAATGAGTTTAGAAATAGTTTATGCCGCGGTGAAAAAATCTAAACAAACCAGATCAAAAAAAACAGGAAAAGCTATTCAGTTTAAAAAGCATAAATCGCAAGTGCCACGTAATTATCGGATAGGTATATAACCGATCCCGTAGGTTCAGCTTTAAATGATAGAAAGTAGGATATTCTGAAAAGAACTGTTAAGGGGAACAGAATAGAAAAAATTCGTAGGTACGGAAACCCAAGCAAAATAAATGCACCCAGGATCGAGGGCCACAACTACAATGAAATTGATGACAGTAATGTTAAACAACAGGGAACTCCACGTGGTGCTCAATTTGGTACGCTCTAGACCTAAGAGATTGTTAAATAAGTAGGACCCTGGAAGGTCCTAAAAGAAGACTCTAAAGACCATGCGTAAATTAACTATGAATACGGGAAGCTATGCACGACAAATAGGACCCAACACCCATTGCTATTTATAGATATCTCTGAAAAGTGATCTGGTGGACGGTAAAGGGACCTTTTTAAACTCCTGCAGGTTCCACTCGACCACTAGTAATAGTAAAACATGCGAAACTTAAGGTCTTTAGTCAGGTAGCTTATGCAATGTGGAGGAAGGGTCACCCAGATGTACAGAAAAAGGCTAAAATTGACTTGATACAGAAACTAAGAATATCGCCTACAAATCCAGGAGAATGTCGCCCTACTTGTCTCTTTCGGACGTTTGGACGTTTCAGCACGATCAGCAGTACACGACTGACAGCTGAATTGGAGAAATAGCACCCTGGTGATTTTGTGCTAGAAGAAGCCGAGAACTGACCGAACACAAACGTTTAAGTAACTGCGAATCGTCGTTCTACTTGACACATAAAACGCCCTTACCTTCAATACAAATGGTTATTGAGGTTACTAGAAAGAGTACCTGAAAATGTTTTGGACTCTCATCGTAGCGAAAGGTACATAACAAATACCATCGCAGACAACACTATGACACCTGAGGTTTCTCGAGAGCCCATATTAGAGCCTTATATGCAGGTAAAAAGCGTAAAACTGATATAGAATTGGGTTCATTCAGTTACGTTCTTAGTTTGAAGGCCTAGTGTAATAGACCGAGCCACAAAGTGCACAGAGGATTTAGCATGACTGTCTTTTTACGCCTGAAAGCACTTGCCAAATTAACGTAATTGCAAAGAAAGGTTTTATAGTAATAATCATGAGAGAGAACATTATGCGCAACATGTTTATGCATTAATTTTGCATTATCGAGCTCTACATAAAGCTATATCTTTTAATTAAGAAAATGTTTTCCTAAATTAATTAAATTTAAGCTTCTAACAGGAAAACGCGACTTCAAGATCCACAAATAAATTGTGGATCTTGAAGTCGAGGCGAAAATGAGCCATTTGAAAGAGTCTCAAGAAGTGAAGTACAGATTAACTGTATTCAATGCACACGCAGATAAGAAAATAGTTACTGACTTAGTTATTCAAAGCTGTATAAGTATAGTTGTAGGGGAAACTTATAGGCATACACATTGATCTCCGTAAACTATCAAAAAACTGTACTAAACTCTGAAAAATATTGTAGCAAATTACGGTATTTAAATAAAGTGGTTATTTAAAGTAGTAGCTAATAATGCTGAGGTGCAAGCGTGCAAAGCGCTCGGGTAGACCACCGACACGAGCTTCAAATATTTTCTTTCCGTGCTTTTTCCACCTTCTGTTATGTAATAATCAGTGACTCAGTGAAATGAGTGAACTCTCTTACTAAAAAATGTCGAACCTTGAATTCTAAATATTGTACGCAATATCTTGACGTATACGCTAGAGAAGTGAGATCCTATTATTTACTACCGGACTCGGGATTTTTTGCTATTTCTACTTCCCAAACTAAAAAATAAGCTCATATAAGCTGAAAAACTATTAGGTCTAAGAGGAAGTATTATGCCTTCCATTTTTATAAAATGTATCCTTAACCTGCTTCCCGAACAAACTGCAAGCTTTACTACACACGCTGCTGTTGAATAAGCGACACTCAAAGGAGCAATCAAGGGGCCGTCAGAGGAATACAAATTACTCAAGCAAGTGAGAAATTATAGCTCACATATTGAATATTATATTTCTATTAATGTTGGTGCGTTTGGCAATTTACACAGCTTAATGTATGACAACATTAAGTTCCAGAATGTTTCGTACAGATCCGGATCGCTGAAATTCTGCCGATAAAAAAGTCAAAATCAGACCATTTTGAGGTCCAAAAGCCCGAGACGCTCAAATAGGGCACCTTCCAGGACGCATATGTTCTGAACCAAATTTCTTGTGGATTTACTGTGGTGAAACTGTAAAAAGACACTTCTCTATCGTAGCGAGCTCATACCTTCCAGCGAAAATGCCCACAATATATAGTACTCTTGCGAGACGATGGTACGAAACTACATCTGAAGCTTTCAATATACCCCTAAGCCATTTTCTTCCGATCTCGTGTCTAGATTAGCCCAAGGTACCGTGGAAACGGAAGTGACTGATGTGGATCAATATATATATATGTATATATTCTGAATGCTATCAAAACTTTAAAAGTGCCCCCGTTGCCAATACATCGAAAGCTGCACTTCCGAGATGTTGTGAGTGAGGAAGACGAGATAGCGCATGCGCCATAGATTGACGCTGCCATGGTTTTACTATTTATATGTAACGTCCTGAAAGTGGGTGTATGAGGAAGAGACCGTATAAGAGGCAGTCGAAAAATTATTGCCCTAATCGAATAACGAGTAAACGATGTGACAGCAGCGAACACCAAACCTGAATACAGATATTTCAGTTAGAATTTCAATACCAGAATAAGAAACAGTGTTTATACATGATGATTTAATTGTGTGTTATTCTTCAATGCATCAAAATGAGGAACCCATGGTTCGCCTGTATTTGATTACATAAGTAAATAGGCAGTAAATGGCTCAGTAATATTAGTAGCATTCGTCAGGGCCCCAGAAAGACTTCTTTTAAATGCTTCGATCCTGTAAAACGATAATTGTCTTTTAGTTTAGGAGGCCACAATTATTATTCTCGAAAGATCATTGCGGCAGCGTATCTACGCCTCGCCCAATAAGTGTACACCAACGCTACGTTTTTCGACGACTCTATATCCATAGAAGCTCGTATAGCTCATTTACATTGATATACAAGACGTATCGTTGACTTTCTACTTAATTAGTAAACAAATTAATTTATCATAGAGTATAAGATCATAAATTTAGTGTAGTTAGGATACCAATGTTTGACTCATTTACCTCTAGCCTACCCATCTTAGTCGATCTAACATTGTTCAAAACTGCAGAGCTAAATTGCAAGCTAAGTTGGCAATCAAAATATTTTCAGTGATGAATAGTCTGTATTAGCTCTTCTTGTAGGTATTATTTCTAGTAAGTCATAATTCCTAGTCCCATGAGCAGAAGTGTGAATACCATATAGATTTAGTAAAATATTCGTATTTTTAAGTCAAGAAATACCTTGACACACTATCATTATGTAAAATGCCGTAAAATTTAGGCACAATGTCACTTACGAGCGAATAAGCAGGGCGATACGTAAGAGAATGGTTCTGAAGCATAGTAAAGCGCTACAAGTTTGCTTAAATGTGTTCGAAGATGTGATTGGTGTTGAACAGAACTCACAGCTAGAATGACGTCGCCCTTCATCAAGCGTCCGTCCTGATAGGCTGCTCCGCCCTGGTGTACTTCCGACATACAAACGACGTCCTATTATCACAAATATGACAAAAATGCGTCATTAACATTACCTGTTTTTCATCGGATTGATCTATCCTTGCTAGCATATTTAAACGTGCGAAAGTTCAAAAATATAATCTGTCTGGATTGTCCTGCAATAGTAAGTATTTATACACATTATTAAAGCAGGTAAAAATTAAGGCTATTGGGGTTTCTGTTAGCTTGTATCCTGTTTCACAGAACTATACACGTCTCCTAAATCCCATGGGCGTATTCGTAATGCCAGCTCTCTGTTTTTATATTATCAATAATTTAAGATCTATGCGAAAACTTAGAAGAACATTATAATATTTACCGTTTTGCACGAGCTTTGCCGAAGGCATCAGCTCCACTTAAATCAAAACTCCAACGAACTACAAACAAGTATTCGCTTCTAGTTTATGCTCCGTCTTTTATAGCTTGTTAGCTATCTTCCAAGGGCTTGATAAATTCGTCTATGTTGGATTTGAGGATATGCCCCAAGTTATAGAGTCATTTTGGAGTTGACCACAGTTCCTTAGAGACGCATCTTGTATTCAATTGCGGAGTTTGAAGAGTGAGTGTATGTTTTAGTTAGACCTAGCTTTACCGCTTCATTTTACTGCTCGAATTGTTCAGAAATTCGATATGTATTATGTGTTGGCCCCTCTGTAAGTGGACGACAGGATATCCTCAACAACGCTAATAGGAAAATATGAACACGTTAGAGGTATATCACTCAGTAATATATAGTACTAACGACAAAGTCTGGCTAGAAGGAATCGGTTCTTGTTGCAAATGAGGTGAATGAAATAATTAAAATAGCATGATGTGCCCTTCTATCTGTTCATGATTTGCTTTACGGTATAAAACTCATATGTTGATGTTGAAGCTTTTATGTAAATAGACGCCTGCTTATTAGCGGGACCAGGGGTACAGCAAGTTTTTGCAAAAGAGCATCACAGACCCAGGAAAACGAGTCGAACAACATTTAAAGGAGACCTCATTATATCCATCACTTGGATTTAACTGTCCGCACAACGAACTCTAGTGAATCGACTTTATTTAATACCCGAGTCAAAATTAGTTCAAGTTCCATACGTTGCAAATGGCGCAATAATATTAGTAACATTTGCCAGGGTCCCACAAAATTTCTTCTATATGCTTCAACCCTGTGAAATGATAATTTCCTTTTAGTTTAGGAGGCCAAATTTACCATTGTCGCAGAATAATTGTGACGGTGTATTTACGCCTCACACAATAACTGTGCACCAACGCTACTTTTTTTGATGATTGAATTGAATGACTTTCCAGTAATCTGTAAACACTTTATCTGCATGCTTTATATGCTCTGCATCTGAAAACGTTGTTTGTAAAGCACTAACGGGAATCTCCACAGCGTAATAAAAAGACGATCCAATGATTTAAACTCTTTGGTGACCTTTTGCGTCTTCAGCTTGAAAGTGCTGCTCGCGTTATTTCAAGCAATTCTAAGTACACAGAGTTAAGCATTTAAGGCGCATGTTCCGCCAGGAAGATACGAACATGCCATTTATACAGTATCACAACGCGTGCGCTATGCCAATCGCCAACCATACAGCTATCTATTTAGCTGCCTCGACTGCCGCCATGATAATTTTACGTGTCTAAATAAAATATTCTTAGGGCTGACTATCAAAAAATATTTTTTAAAGCTGACCATTAGCCAACATTTAACGTCCACGGTAGCAGTTTTTGCATTACCTCGTAAGACGGACCCCATATAAATGTAAATGTGCACCGGCGGGGCTGACTATCAGCCAACATTTAACGTTCACAGTAGCGCTTTTTACTTCGACGGACTCCATAAATATGGAGGTGCAACGGCGGAGATCGAACCCGTGCACCTACGTGTCTCCTCCGATAGCAAGGCGCACACGAATGCACCAAGCCACTAAGCTCGACCTCTTTTACATACCTGGTTAAATTTAATCAGCCATTAGGTGCTCGCCGAGACACGATCCAGCATTATTTATTAAAGTTGATAGTTTACGATAAATACATTACGTGTAACACCTCATTGATTCTATGAATGAATGTTCAATGAATACACAGCCAATTAAAGAAACCTATACATTTCATGTCATCCACGGGCTGGTGATGCGAGCTTTGCCAAGACATTGAATACGATATCACGAAATCCCGAACAAACACACGCTGAATATATATTAGATATCTTATGAACGTTATACTTGTGGTGAACTTGACGTTACCAACTAGGTGACGGGGTGTTGGAGTGTGACGGGGAAATTAGCACACATCGTCAAAAACTTACGAGATAAGTGTCGGATCCCCCGGTTATGGTGAATCCTACTTCCTGTTGAATCTTCCGGAGGACGATCGTGCTCTGGACGAAGTCCTGCACTGTGCTGATGGCACCTAGATAGAAAATCCGAAATTTACTCATTTCAAATATCGTAAACACTGATGTTCTTAACCGATGCTACGAGCATAGTAATAGCATAGTAACCACAGTGTTCGCTTGATATGATTTCAAAAGTGTCCAAGGAGACGTTAAAATGCACCATCAAGTGGAAACTTTAGCGCAAATGGGCGACTAACCATTATCAAGTATATCACTGCTCTAGCGCATCTCCATCTGCTAATTATAAATTCTAATGGTATTGTTTGAAGAGAGGTATTACAATTCAGGATGACGTTGCAGGCCACTTTCCTGAAAGATAACATCTTGCTCATTCTGATTGAATCAAAGAAGTGGTCTAAATCGTCCGTTAATCGATTACATAAGTACTTTTGATATCTTTTAGAACATATATATACACATGCTTGGCAGTTAGTAAAGTAAAACGTGTATTTTGCTAGCAACAATTCTTGAATAGATAAATAATTCTCTAAACAAAGAGAACGCTCAACGAAACGCGCAACAAAGATGTTATACCTAATTGGTTTTGCCCCTGCAGCGAACATGTATGCATCTTTGGGCGTTTGTGGTTTTTCCCTCTCAGTGGCTATTGTATAGTTCTGGTGACAGCAATGAACTATTTGTATTGTCGATGTGTCGACGCAGAGTACGAACACTGTTTACGCAGCGGACATTATTTCAGTGAGCATTTTCATCACGGTTTGCAACTTACTAGTTTGACACCGTTGAAACTGTTATTTTATAGTCAATGTAGCCGGGGTCTTTGTAAACGATCAAAGCTTTCAAATCGTTTCAGATTAACCTTATTTTTCTTCAGATTCCAGTCAGTAGCTGCCAGAACCAGCTACGGTAATTAACAGTACATTTTGTATCTGATATAATAAGGGTATAAATTTGTGGTGTAAAGGCTTGTGTTAACTTTAATAAAAGAAGATGCAAGCACATAATTTATTAGCCGTCACTTCACCGCCGTGGAATATGCAAAAATACATTCAACGACGAGCCCTCGCTTTAAGTAATAAAAGAGTACCGAACGCGGTAGAAAGCATTAAAGTCTTCTTGGTTGATGCACATGTTAAGAAACGGGCCGGTTCTGCTTAAGGTCTCTTTTCATCTGGCCTGTGTTTCTATCAGAATAGCGAGACAAGGTCACGCTACTTTTTAGTTTAAAGCAGCTTTGTTGCAACAGGCTTCACGTGCCCTTACGGCATACAGGGCCCTCATTTCCAAAGCTTGAGACGCTGGTCCCTCACTATCTGCTTGCCCCAGACTGGAATTGAGGGCTAGAACGAACGAGGTTGTTCCTGGAAGCGCACACCTATTTCGGCCTTAGGGTTAAAAACATGTTGCTCCTCTATGTACAGACATCTTCAACTTTCTTTCCTAGGTAAGACAGGAATTATTTACGCGTCCATATACGTTCAAACTAGCTTAAAAATGTGTTACTATGATATAATAAGCGTAAACTAGCAGGATAAACGTATGGCCCATATACATATGATTTACAAAGATTGTTCGACAGTTTTTCACCTTTCAAATGTAGACTCTTAATTGTGACAAAGGAGTACTACACTTGGTTCTTACTTACTTACTTAGTACTACCGGTTGGACCGCATATCACTCATTGCGTTCGGTGCACACGATGCCTTTGCTGCTGAGTAAATTTAAAAATTGTGGGCCGGAAGGCTTATTGAAGGGGATTTTATACAAAAATATACTAATTATCTCATTATGTCCTTTGCCTGTCGGTGTTTTGGACGTCTGCGTCAGGCACGAATATGTTGCACACAACTGTGCTCTATAGATACTCATGTATAATCGCTTTCATTATTTTGAATATAGTTATAAAAATAATCTTATTACATTCGGGAAACCGTTATGAAAGATTATTATATTAGTAGGTAGCATGAAAAGATTTAGCAATAAACTTGTAGCATAGAGCACATGAAGGAAAACTTTGAAAATCATTTTGAAGTAATGCTCAAATGTAAAAGCAAAATAGAACGCCCAGTCTAGCGGAACTTCATGAACAGTATTGGTAAATGTAATTAACGCAAACATGTGCACCACGCGTAGAAAAGAACCAGCTAGTTAGAAGTTTACCTTTGCTCGTAGGCACAACGGTATGCGTCGGCGACAGCCGCTCTTCATCCTGATTAGGAAGGATGGCTTCGAGTGTGAAGAAGAAAGCCTCGAGAATATAGAGAATCCGCGTCAGCATACTTGATACTGTCAGAGTCAAGCTCGATCATCGTAAAAATAATGTTCGGGCGTCTATAGGGTGAAACCAAATCTGCTCCCAGATGCTAATGGCGCCAAGTCACGCCATTTTTTTAATTCTATTAGTAGATATTAGGTGGGAGACGTTTCTTCATTGTATTTTCTTTTCTTAACTCAACAATTGAATTTGTTCCTTTTTGTAAACATGATCATTTGGGCAAACCAACACTCATACTCAAGACTAGAGGTTCTATCCTAGCAAAAAAAAGCGTAGTTCTCGAAAATTCTCACCTCGTGGGCTCACCCTGCTTTTTTTCTAAGCCGATCAAGTTCATATCAAAGTGAGCAAACGATTGCAATGCAGGCCGGAAACAGTAAAAACGATTTTGATTGGGTAAACTTATTGGGCTAAATCACAATTGACGTCAAACGTACCCTGAGGTCGTCGCGTAACTTGTGAAATCTCCGAAAACTCAATGAGGTCGTCAACTAAATTATCGTTAGGTTCGACGGGTAGAACGAATGATGTCGCGGCGTCCTTACGTAATACTGCATCGCATCTACTGGGCTTACAGTGGTGTATGGAATATAGTTTTCCTGTGGTGTAGAGCTATTGGTGAATGGTAGATAGAAGATGTCTTTTTTTGCATCGACCACTTGGATTAGCTAAGGTTCTATAATGAAATGAATGAAGATAGAGTGAAGAAAACTTGTTAATTGTTAGCTTGTTCCTTTGTCGAGCTCGGTGGCTTGGTGCATTCGTATGCGCCTTTCGACTGGAAGAGACACGTAGGCGCATGGCTTCGATCCCCGCCGGTGCACATTTACATTTATATGGGGTCCGTCTTACGAAGTAATGCAAAACTGCTACCGTAAACGTTAAATGTTGGCTGGTGGTCAGCTTTAAAAAAAAGCTTGTTCCTTATGACAAGGACTCTGCGTACGATTGTCAAGCAAATGGCTTTGCTGACATTCTATATGGCTTATGCTCTTCACCATTAACAGCTCATACAATTCCACATTCGGATCTAGAACAACGTTCTAGGCAGCAAATCGTTGTTCAATTCAAGTCAACGGGTCTAACGTATTCGCCTGCCTGATTGGTACGTTTAGATACAATTTAAAGAGAGAAATTCTGAATCAAAACAATAAAGAAGAGCGCTATAGTAACTTAGAAAAATAGTAAAATAGCATTTTTTACTTTATTAAGCTACTATAATGATATCAGAAAGCTTATTAGACAACCCATGTAATTACACAGGTATATGGTAATTTTGGTTAACTATAATTATACGCAGAAGTGCTTAAGCGGTATGGCTCCATAAGGCTCACCTTGAGACTCTTTGCTAAAGTGCAAATTGATTGTTACCCACTTCAATCCAAAATTTATGTTTTTCTGAGGTAAATGTACGAGCATCTGCCGCCTTGCTGCTGTAACACGCAAAGACGGATAAGCATATTATGTATGCGTTTAGGTAATGCCTTTTGTAGTTTTCTAGCTGCTTGTGGTAAACATTTCGGGAGTTGCCCTGTCTGTTGGTCGATCGCACAGCGTAGGCTCTGCTTACGACAGCAATGTTCAAGTCCAATGCAAACATCATCCACGTCATGCCTGCTACACATTGTTCTCATAGCAAAAAATCTTACAAAGGTCTCTGCTCTTTAAGCATGGCAATAAATCAGAGTAAAATTGGACATATTTAATTAGCTCTTATTTTATTTAAATGATGTTTAATCATAACATTTTTAAACGTTATGCCAAGAAGTTTTTGCTACGCATGACATAGATATTCTATTATAACTTACAAGAGTCTTGTCTTTTATCTTTGTTGAGTTACCTCAACACAAATAATTCAAGATTTGTTCGATTATGCTCGTTACGCGCAAAAGGCAGTACACAGACCAACTCCCTTCTCTCGCACGTGATCAACCGACTTTACTCCCGAATTATTGTGACCACAGCCCTTGTAAATGGTTGCAAACAGTAAGTGAAACGACCATGCTCATGATTATGTCCAATCATTCAATAAAAAGATAATCTGTTGAGAAAGTGAATAGAAAAAAATAAAACGTTACGTTTGTACTGAACCTGTCTCATTTTTCAAAAGTATGCTTTTTATTAATTCCGTATCGAAACACACCAAGGGACTCTAATATAGGTATCACTCAAAAAGACATGGCACAGCTGAGAGATTTTTTAAAACTGTTGAAGTTTCAGTAGCAAATTGCGAGCGAACAGGGACCATCCTTTGGGACTGGATGGCCGTAGTTTGCAAGACCATTAGAAAACCATCCGAGTTTTCGTTTGCATTATGATTTGATCTGAAATATCTACATGAAAAACAAACGGTACCAGTTTTATGTGTTTATAAAGAAAAAAGATACGTTAAACGTGGACCTCAAGAAGGTCCTCTTCAAATTGGTTGTTGTGTGTAATTAATTCAGACCACAAGCGATGAAGGCCAACGTTTGTAACATTGCTGCCCAGATTTATTTCACTGATTCTGTTATTCAAATCATTGGTATGACGTCGAGGCGCTTCATAGAAAGTGGCCATGGATTTTTAGAAACCTAGATGCAGAAGATAAATACCGTTGAAATCGAATGTGGGACATGCAGTGAATGGAAGTTGCCTTTGTGCATAATATCTCTGTCAGTGCACAATGTTGTTGTAAAGCAATCACGTTACTTTTACGCAAAATGTACGCTACATGAAAGGCTGTGCTGTTTTTGTTATACGTATTAATGCGTATGAAAACAGGTACGACAAGGCTCTCCTACGTTGATATAGAAAAGAGGAGTAGGCGAAACTAGAAGTGTGATACGTTGAAAGGAAATGAGTTTATTGTTATATTTCGCGCATTACATCCTCGCAGATCTTCCTGAGCATTAGTCGAACATCTCTCGACTCCACACTGGACAAAAATACTTTCGGAGAAAAGCAGTTTGCTTCAGCGGCCATCACTGTACGTGAACGTTCCTGGCAGTCCAACTAAATTTATTTCTATTTAAATAGAATCCTGCGAGAGCTCTCCAAATTCGGGAGAATTTGAAGGGCTACTCGGACATTTAAATGAAGCAGAAGGACACAGGAAGCTCAAGGTGCCAAAGAACCTCGAAAAAACCCAAATCATAAAGTGTAAAGAAAAAATTCTATTACAGAAGTATTGCGTAGATGAGGCAACGACATAGATCTGCCTGTGTTTGGTTAATTGATTTGTTTAGAAAACGCTACCCTACAAACCTTACATAGTTTTACGCAGTTCAACGTCAAAGCCTCGTGTAATTTATGTCATCGAAGCAACCCAGATACCTGATAACAATAGCTTTTTGTACTTTCTAGACGTATGCAAGTAATTCGACGCCACTATGAATAACCACCAATGGCGAAACCTCATTATTTCATAGCTTTCTCAAAAAAATAACTATAAAGTATGAAGTGAATAAATATGTTACATTTAGTATATGTTCTACTTACTGTGTATGCTACTAAATATACGGCGGGATTGGGTTGGACGCCTTCTCGTGGCGACCGCTGGGCAACGGTCACCGGTGACAGTTGGTTCCGGTTCTTTCGAGGACTTTACGCGGCCACGCCCCCAGTGAGCTGCTCATCACCCGGTGTTTCGGCAAAGAGCAACCCACGAGGTCCTCAGGTGCGTTGCAATACTCAGACTGCAGTGGCAGGGGCTGCTAGGTATTAAGGGCGAAAAGTCTCGGTGAGGATACAGTTGTAAAACTGGAAGTACGCCAGCCCGGTGGATAGTACAGGACCCCGAGGCCGCCTTTATCACCCACTGTAGGGAAGGCTGACCAGCCCGCCCGTAGGGCCCACTTTCGCATTCATGGCACGAAGTATATAGGTGCCGCAGAGTGCCCCCGAAAGGCGATCGGTCGAGTGGCCCGTAATTCCGAGGGTGCTATGGTGCCGGGTGGCGCCCGTATGGTACCCCATAGTAATCCGGGGGTGCACTACCAAAGCCACAACGGAGTTCGTACCCTGTGCCGAAGGCAGTTGTCACTTTGCCACTATGGAATGATATTGACTCATAGCGGAGGAGGCTGACTACAAGAGACAAATCTCTTTCGTAATGAAATTCTTGGAAAAGACGAGAGGGCTGATAGGATGCGCACTGCACGGGTGTGCAGTACGGGCCGCGGCTCCCAAGGCACTGCTCGATCGATCGTCAAGGTCCAAGCGACGGGCAGTAAGTCCTTCGCGGAGACGGTGCGAGATCTGCGCGCAAAAATGCGGCCAGTTGGCTCTGAGACTTGGGTCACAGGAGTCTCAAAGGGCAAGGAAGGTGAGGTCAGTAAATCCAGTGGAGTTTCTAAGGCCCTGGCAAAAAGGTTCCGGGAAGGGGGCCGCGCGGTCACCCATAGAACCGTGGCGGCTGCGACGTCAGCTGTCGCACTGTGGGGAATCGACGCCATGGCGGATAAACAGGACATTGGAAAAGCGGTCAGGGCTCGGCTGAAGCTATCCTTGGACACCCACCTGACACTGATGAACCTTGCTGGACAAAGGGGGCATGGCTGGCTAAGATCCTGTTCTCTCTGGCTGCCGCCAATAAATTGGTAAAAGCGGGGAACATGCGGATAGCAGTCAAGATGTACTTCAAAGAGTGGCTAGACATTGCCCGGTGCTTCCGCTGCCAGGAGCTGGGGCATATCGCCCGAAATTGTGCAGCCGAGAAGTCACTGGAAAAAGCGTGCTTCAGCTGCGTCAAGGAAGACCATAATACAGCAGCGTGCAAAGCGAGGGAGGCTAAATACCTCACGTGCCGGAAGACCGGACATCGCGCCGCGAACCGGCGCTGCCCGGACTATTTGAAAATCCTCGAAGAGGCCCGGCAACTTGGTCGCAGCGCGGGAAAGGAGTTGGCTGAGAAAACAGCCACGCCCAGGGGAGCGGAACAAGCTGGGAAATCAGCTCCGTCGGCGGGGATGGAAAAGGCGAAGAAAAAGAAGCGTAAAAAGAAGAAGACGCGTCGCGCCAAGATGGTGGACGAGGATGGATTCATCAGCACTAGTGCAGCCAACAAAGCTTCAAGCGAACCTCAACCGCACTCGTGTGGCGCACGACATTCTGGACCAAAGGGTGCAGGAAGAGTCCATTAGGCTTTGCCTGCTCTCCGAGCTTAATGTCGGGTATACACGACGGCGGAAGGGAACGCATATGGATCTGGCAGCTGACGGTGCTGTATGGTGGACCGGACAGGCATCTAACCTGGCTTTAAGAAGTACGGAGTCCGCAGAGAGTTTTGCATGAATAAATTAAAACTGTGGGGAGTCTTCTCTCCTGCTATTTTACAACGAAAACTCCAGTCGACCATTTCGAGGCGTTCTTGGAGGCAGTCGCAAGTAGCATCGCACTACCCGGGGTGAGGTTCTATGTTACAGGTAACAGGCGGGGCAGACTCGCGGACGGGTACACGCCCGAGACGGAACCGTAGACCCAAGTATTGGTGGACCGAAGAGATTCGGGAAGCGAAGTCCCGGTGGGTGAAGCTATGTACGGCAGTCACGAGAAATTGGATCTGGCCGCGAACAAGATACGGCGCGGAAGAAGTTCCCTCACGGGAACTCCGTCGCCCGATCCTCCGGAGTGAGAATTAGAGTTGGAAAGGGATCATCGATACCGTTAAAGCGGATATATGGGCCGTAACGTATTGTCAAAGGTAGAAATCGCGCTTGCCTGCCCCTTGCTTACCGTCGGAGGCGCTGGACGCTGAGGTCCATCTACTCTTCCAAACATACACGTGGAGGGGGACGCGACGGGGGACGAGGCGGCGAAGGCGGTTGAACTCCTGGCACTTGAGAGGGCACCAGGTACGGATGGAGTCACTCTGAAGGTTGTAACGTTCTTAGTCACGCGGTAACCATCAGTCTTCGCGATTCTCGCCAACAAACTGCTTGGGGCACCTGGCTATAAGGGGTAAGAAGTCCGGAGAGGCGTTTTGTCTGGATAGAAGTGGAAGCAATGGGGGTCTTTTACTCCTGCTACTTTACGTCGAACGCTTCACTCGACTAGTTCGAGGGGTCCCTGGAGGCTGTCTCGAGTAGTATCACGTCACACCGGGGTAAAAGGGTGTATATTGCAGGTGACTTCAATGCAGCCGGGGAAGTTTGGGGCAGCCGTTGCACATGCCACCTGGGGCGGGTGCTGTTAGACTGCCTGGCGCAAAGTGAACTGCTTCTTCTGAACGGCGGACGTGCTCCAACGTTTGTGAGGGGAAAGCAGAAATTATACCTCGACCTTACCATTGTCGGGGATACGGCGGTCAGCACAGTGTACCGCTAGGAGGTGTCCAGGCAGGAGACGCTAAGCGACCACAGGTACGTAACGTTCCAGGTCGATACGTCTCCTTTATCACCAGCCAACCTAAACAAACGATGGCAGATGCGCTATTTTGATTTGCCAACGCTCTCGCGAGCACTGGACGAGGGCTGTCGAGACCTACCCGCCGAGAAGATTACGCCGGCCAAAGTCTCCCAGATCCTAACGTCCGCTTGTGCAGAGGCCAACACTCGAACGGATACACACCTGCGACAGAACTGTAGGCCCAGGTACTGGTGGACCGTAGAGATTGGAAAAGAGAGGTCCCGCTAGTTCGGTACAAGAGCGCTACGAAGGAGCTCCCTCGCTTTATCCTGCGAAGTAAGAACTAGAGCTGGAAAGGGCTTATCGATGCTATCAACGCAGACGTGTGGGGCTGCCGTACCAAATCGTCAGGGAGAAGTTGCACTCGCCTGTCCCTAGCTTTTCACCGAAAATCCTGGACGTCGAGATCCGCCGACTATTTCCGACAGACATGTGTAAGGAAGACGAAGTGATCGAAACGGACGGAAATATTCCGAGGGTAATGGAGGACGATTACCGCCGAACGCCTGGCATCCGGGAAAGCACCAAGTCCGGATGGGATTCTCCCAGGAATTGTTAAGCTCCTGGTCAAGCAGTGGCCAAAAGTT
>MNPL01013026.1:26950-39455 GCA_002081605.1 Tropilaelaps mercedesae
CTCTGGCCAACAAGCTGCTTGCGGAGGGGCGGTATCCGGCAATATTGAAACGCGCGCGCTGGTCCTAATCCCGAAACCGGGTGGAACAAACACGGTTTCTTACCGTCCCATATGTCTGTTTGACACAGTGGGCAAAGTCTTCAAAAATGTTGTGGTCGCAAGACTAAACGAGGAAGTAGAAGCGAAGAACGCTCTATTGAAGCTGTAATATGGCTTCCGTGGGGATAGGTCCAATTGGGGCAGTGAAGAAAGTCTTAAAACAGGTGTTTGAGGAGAGACTGAAGACCTTGAAAACGTGGTCTCTTGTTCTACTCATTCTCCTGGATGTCAAGAACGCATTTAACTCCATGAACTGGAAGGTTCTGATGGACGCGTTACGCAGAAAGGGGATATCGCCGTATCTGCGGAA
Source organism: Tropilaelaps mercedesae (assembly GCA_002081605.1). Taxonomy (NCBI): domain Eukaryota; kingdom Metazoa; phylum Arthropoda; class Arachnida; order Mesostigmata; family Laelapidae; genus Tropilaelaps; species Tropilaelaps mercedesae. Next base: position 27,360 of record MNPL01013026.1, read on the forward strand.
GATGATATCGTCGTACCTCGAAGAACGCTCGCCGCTCACGACTGGGCAAACGTACGAGGTGACGTCTGGGGTCCCGCAGGGCTCGATCCTTGGACCGGTTCTGTGGAATCTGACCTATGACGGTGTGTTGGAACTCGAAGGGTAGTCAGAAGGCGTCGAAGCTCTCGCCTGTGCGGATGATCTGGCGGTCCTGGTGACTGCCCGACAAAGCACACTACAGGGCAGAGACAATAAAGTCTTAGCGTGAGTTAACGAGTGGGTGGCCCTAACCCATTTGCAGCTTGCCCCGTAAAAGACCGAGACTCCTAACAGGCCGCAAAAGTACGGGGGAGGTACGACTGGAACTGGCTGAGCATCCCATCGCGCTAAAGAAAACGGGTAGGTACCTGGGTGTTATTCTCGACACTGGGCTCACTGGCAAGACCCACGTGAAACACGTAACAGCCAAAGGGCAGCGGGTAGACCTGAACCTGGCACGACTGATGCCCAGGGTCGGTAAAGCAACCGATGGAAGCAGAAGGTTACTAGCGTCCGTGGGGTAGTCCATTGTCTTATATGGAACGTCCGTGTGGGGCGATATGACATTGAGCACAAAGGCAAATCGTGACCACGTCAGGTCGGCACAGAGGACGCTGGCGATCAGGGTAAGCGGGTCGAACAGGAATGTGTCGACCGAGGCGGTACTCGTCTTGGCCATGATGCCGCCATGGGACTTGCTGATTAGAGAGCGGAGCTCATGCTTCGTCGAAAATCAGTCGGGCCCGACAGCGGCGAGCAAAGCGACCAACAACAAGTGAAAGAGTGAATGGTCGTGCAAGGAACCTACGGGGAACACTAAGAACGCCCGGACCCGGTTCTTAATTCCGGACCTTAGGCGGTGGCTGGATACCAGCGGCGAGGTGACCTACAAAGTTCCAGACCTATATGGTGAAGATTGGGAAATTTGACACCGATAGATACGTCTTGTGCATGACTGGGGACCTAGACGACATTGAACATACGGTTTTGCGTTGCCCCACCCTAGCCGAGGCAAGAGGATTTGGCATAGAGGGGTTGCTTCGACCATTATCGGTGAAAGGGGTGCCGGACTACATGATGACTCTTCCGCGAGCCTGGCGGGACGGAACACGATGGCTCAATACTATCCTGAAAAGTAAGGTGGCACTAGAACAGGCTAGACGTGCCAGAGTTGCCGAGCGAGAGTTAGTGAAGCCTTCCAGGGAAAGGAAGTCCAAAAGGTTCCCGAGGGAGAAACGTCAGAGGGGGCAACCGATGCTCCACCAGGTGACAATGAGCTCTCTCGCCATCCTCGTGGCGAGGCGTCGGATGCTACTACATAGATTGAAGCAAGGCAACCGCAAGCGGCGGCTGCTGAAGGTTGGGTGCTTGCCCTCTCTTGTGGTTTCGAAATAGTGTCATTAAAATTTCGAATCCTGAGAGGATGAGGCGGAAAGGAAGTTTTAGCGGGTTTGTAAGCCTTCGCACTAGCCACTTTCTAGTTGCAGTGGCGCATGAGCATTAAGCGTTTACCTAAACCCCCACAAAAAATGAATAAACAATTGTTAAAAAATAAATGTTAAAAAAAACAAAAAATTGTTAAAAAATAATTAACTGTTCGCCTAGTAAAGTCGTTGACCGGCGATGGAATCCTCGATAGCCTCACTAACACGTAGTGGCATCATTTGAGCATAAAACATTACCAGTTTTCCTAATATAAGCGGTCAACATTGTCGTTCGTATGTGCCTATGTGAGCGTGGTAAATCCAGATTGACTGCGCTGCTCCGGCACCATCTCCAGCAGCAACCAAGCAGTCAGGAGCAGAGCTTGCTATTAGTCTATTGCTTCGTCCAGACTCCTCCGCGTACAGTCACTCTTTACTTTTATATATGCTTAAATAAAAACAGACAGGCACCAATACCAAGCTATGATCTTGTTTATCTTTTCTCGTTGGCCACAGTCAATGCTGAAAAAAGCTATGACAAGGAAGAGAGAAGGGAGTGAAAGGGGTTCATAAACGTTTCTTGGAGGCTATACCTGTATACCTGTATACAAATGTGCAGTGAGACCCAACTGGAGAAATCAGCTACAATGAATCGTCGAAGGAATGAACGAACAGATAAGCCAGGCGAAAATACTATATCGTATATATATATATATATATATATATATACATACATGTATAGGAATTGGGCGAAGAAGTCTAATGGTGAACGCATAAAGCGAAGAGAATTCTCTGTTTGGTTTATACATTTTTATTAATAGCTGATTCGTCATCTTCCAAGGGGGAGAATTATTTAGAGTTTAGATAAGTCTAGATCTATGCCAAGGGTGAAGTAACAAAGGTATAAGCTCTATGATTAATTGGGAACATTTGTTTTAACAAACAAAAGATACTCTGTATAGGAGCTGCGTTTCGCTCACTCGTTATTCGGCTTTTCTATAAGCGTCTGCATGGACCTTAAACTCACTGCTTTACTATCTTTTTTACAAAATAAAGACTGAAATGTCCAAAACGATACGTATTAGCCACACATACGTATAAAAAAATGTGAGGGTTATTGTGTTTGTAATGTCAACAACAAGCACACTAGTTTCAGGTGTTTACTCATGGTTTTTATAACGATTATAGAAAGTGAAAATACTATGTGAACGCAACAAGTATAAATATACGCGGTTATTGCTACAACATAACCTTTGCCGAACTTAAAAACGAGGAATTTCAAGCCTCACATTGTTAGCTGTAAGTAAAGTTTTCCGCCTATTATTAAATATTCTGCAGACTGCACTTGGCCAATTTCTATATGTTGTTTAATTACGCGACAAAGCTCGCAAGCACGACTGCAGCGGCCCCATAAGATCTACCAGCTAATTCACCTTAACACATTTCTAACGTTAATACTCTTTGAGCTCAAAAATGCTTAAACAATATAAATGTCATACCAGCTACAAATTTATACCAGTGCGGAAATTACTTCGCCAGAGAACTCTGCAACACACCCTTTGAACTTACAACATACGTATGCATGAGATGTGACAACAATATCTTTGCCAGTCAGGTAGCTACCGCACACCAAGGGCGCTTTATGTTTGTGTGGGTACTTCTGAAGCACGTAGCTGCGGCCTTCAATGTACTATTACCATGAGTAGAACCTATAAAATTCTAATGGCGTAAAACGCTAGAAATAATTTAACTATGCAGCACTACTTATATAATAAAATTTCATAATTTCAAATGTTTCATTATGACAATTATAATCGTCCCATTCCTTAATATAATACTCTAAAGATCACGTTGTTGGTATATAGTAGGTAGTTCTTCAAAATAGAGCGTTTGTTTGTTTTACTGTCATTAATGTTATTTTGTCACTGATATGTTTGTATGTTAAATCTCTCTTTTGCAGTCTTCACTTGCTGTCTATCGTTGCTCATATAAAACAGCTTCATCACTCCGAGCTGAAACAAAGCTTTTCAACAAAGTTCAGTGAGTAGCTGCATAAGAGGCATCGCTGCGTGGTAAGTTGCGTTTGTGTCATGTTTTGTCATCACGTGCTAAACGACAGCAGAACATTAGGCAACTGCCAGTATAAGAACTAGGCTACGACAGAATGAACATACTCAGTAAACAAACGCCGTAGAAACAAGTCATTAAATGCTAAACAAGCGATGGACATGATTCTTCACTAACGAATTCTGTAGACGAATCGAGTCAAAGGCCTTTGCCGATGGAAGTTTATTTCCAGTCGGCTTCCATAGAAAACAAATTCTGCAAAGACAGCGCTGTCGTGCCAGTATGGATCATTGCGAGGTGGTCCTTGATTTTTGTCTGGCCCAAGGAAGTCTAAGCGAGTCTAATGTTAATGTTAATAGTCTTAATTTTAAACCGTTCGTTTAGTCTAAATAATAGTTAAATTTAAACCGTAATTCTCAAAGTCGACGGCATATTTACTATTAAAGTAGAGCTTTCACCGAGTAGTCAATACAGGATTAAGGTTATGGAAAGGATCGTTCTCAAAAGAGAAAAGATAAACATATACAAACTCAGTCGTCAGCTCCAGCCATTCAGCGGTCAAAAGGTAGTCCTGAAAAACTTCCCTGCCAATTCAAAGAAACTAATATTTCGTAAAACACCAACAAAAGTAACTTACTAGTTTAGGAAAATATCGAAAACGGTTTTTCCATCTATGCTGCTTTTTTATTGAAATTGTGTGTGTCCGTGTGCTGTTGAAGAGAGATGAGTAATGTGTTTCTACTTACTTTGGACAAATCTAACAATAATTATGAGACCTGTATTTCCGGTGCGGAGTACAGAAAATAGAGGTCTCAAGCTATGGGATTCTTAATAATTACAGGAGGCCCTCTTTCCCATATACAATGTGCTAGAATGGACCGCGTCGTTACTAAGTCGTCTCGATATTGGGCTTCAATGCATAAAAAATAAAGCCAGTGGTAGTAGGACGAAATGGCCGTTCAGAGTCGAGGGTCATGAAAATGATTTTTTCTTAACGTCTCATTATTTTCAGGTTAATGTTTTTGTGGTCCCACCGCTTGTAGCAGGTAACTAATATTCAATATGTCAGCTTTGGCTACGCTCGAAATAATGTAAATAGTAATGATGAAATGTTGAAGCACTAGATGAATGCACTTGTTTATGCTCCGAACTGAGGGGTTTAAGTGAAATTTAGCTAAGAGCAGAACAGCGCGCATTGCGGTAACTAAAGGCTCCCCAAAAGTGGCGTAACATAGATGCTAAGTGAATCTTTCTTTCTTTTCCTCTTTTCCAATGGTGACAGCAATGCATACCGCTGGCAGCGTGTATAGGATACAGTACCATTGTATCATATTCATTACCCTTGAATACGCGGAATCAAGCATTGAAGCAAGCAAGAGTCGTTCGTTCCAAATTTAACCTCAACTTTCTAATGCACTTCTGCAAATATTTTGATGACAAGTATCGATTCTAAAAGTGTCAGTTGTGAAATCTCAGTAATTTGTGCGGTAAAGTTTGCGTTGTTACTGCTTCGTTAAAACACATCTGGGCATGACACTGCTACTAGAGGAAGAATAATCTATGAAAAAACTTTTGTCTTTACCAAAACAGATACGCAAAAATAAAGACATAGGTAAAAGTACAATAAATCATTCATCTTAATTTACTTGAATGGGATTCACTTTATGTTTAAAGTCCAGATGACGTGTAATTGTTCTCACCGATCTATATTGCCAATCAAATTTCCCTCATAATCAGTCTCAATAGGCGGAGTACGGGTAACATTAGCTGTAATCAAGAACATTTCATTCGATGAAAACGACCGAACGGGACCAGGTACCACATTATTTCAAATGACGAATCCTACAGAAGGATCTACATCGAGGTCAGTCTCAAAAGGATAAACCCAGACGAGTTAGGCACCGCAATAAGATCGGTCTTAATGGGATAATATCAAGTGGAATGAATTTCGACTGGGTCAGAATCTATAATTCTCGGTGGTGGATTAGCCAACGAGTTGGGCCTCAACAGAATAAAATTTACTATTTTTAATGAGATGCCTCAGGAATAAGCGCTTTTTAAAAGGAAGACTTCACAGCCTAAATACGAAACTAAACGAATTGTGTAGTGTTATTAATCTAAGAAATTCTTATATACTATTTATTCCTATATCCTTTACTTCCTCTTGCCAATGACGATTTTCATATGTCAAACGGCATGTCATGTGTATGTGTGATATATCATGAGATAGTGAACGCGCGCAATGGAGACTTTCGGACGACGTACACCACAATGATTCCGAAGACTGTTTCGACTTATATAGTTCATATATGCATTTGTAGTTCATAGATAGTCCATATATTTGCTTATTTAAATTATAGTATATACAAGTTCAATGGACATATCTAGTTACCCGTGCTTTAGTAATAATAGAGCCGCAATGATACTTTATCTCTCAATATGTTTGCAGTTGCAGCTTGAACATAACAGCTCTTCTCTCCGTGTCTAAGCATACGATATAAATGAGGACACAGGTAAATAGTGTGTTGCCATATGGAAATCTGTATTGTGATTAAACGCACATTTAGCAGAACACTTCTGCTGGCCCTTTTGTTTTACGGAGTAGTGTCGGTCGTACGGGGTCGACAAGATAAACGAATATGAATCATTTTACAAGCATTATTCAGAAACAGTCACTTTCCAATTCTCTTAGTGATCGCGGCCAGACAGTTGTTTCATTCTGCTGCTGCTATTCAATTATCAAGTGGCGCCCTCAACGCGGCCAGCGATATCAGATTTTTGAGAGACCCTGCGGAACGACAAACTGGGAACGCGAGAAAGAAACTCTTAAGAGCACACTACAGATAACAAACAAACATTAATTTGTTTAGCTGATTTGACTTCCTAATTAGACGATGATCAGGCTTCGGAAAGCTGTTTTATATTATTCGTGTGAACCATCTCCCTATGATCCTATTGAAGCCAGCAAATCCTAACAGAGCTAATATTGTGTGCTACATGCATAATACGATCGAATATACGGTCCGAAAAGGCTGTTACTAAAGGTTGTAATTAGCTGTGAGTGAACGAAACGCTTTTGTTGAATGAGGGCTGATAATTTACAGAAGAAAGAGGGTCGTGCTAGTGAGCCTTAAGTGTTTGTAAACAGGCAAGTGAACAAGTATGGTCTGCATACCCTTTCTGACCCATCTGGTCGATGAAGTCAATGCTGAAAGTTGGCAGTATATTACCCCCCGTCTCCTTCATGTTCGCAACAAGAAAGCCCACGTTACGTCAGGCCATATAAAAGGGAAATTAGATTGGCGCCTAAGAGTGTTATACCCAATGAAAGGTCCTTCGGTATTTCACAGAAATATCACGTATCCATGTGGCTTCAATTATGGTACAGGCCATAATTCGTCATTTATAAGAACGGATGTGCATCTGTTCGCATAAAACGAAATGCCATCAGTGCGCAACCCATCATCTGCGCGAGATTTGCCATTTGTCGAGCTCGGTAGCTTGGTGCATTCGTATGCCCCTTGCGACTGGAGGAGACACGTAGGTGCATGGGTTTAATCCCCGCCGGTGCACATTTACATTTATATGGGGTTCGTCTTACGAAGTAATGCAAAAACTGCTACATGGACGTTAAATGTTGGCTGATGGTCAGCTTTAAAAGTATTAGATTTGTTACTTGAAGAAAACCGCCGCTGGAGCTAAATGAAGGGGATTTGAATGGTAAAGAAGGCCTTGCGCCAACTGCTTTCGAATACAGTTGCCTATTTCGAGCATGTGAAGAAAGGCTTTGAAATTTGGTCTGCGCGAAAGATGTGCTCTTGCAATAGTGTATCATTAAGCATGGAAGGTTACTGAATAGGGCTCGAAAGCCTCCATCTGGCACAGCACAGGTGGACGCGGGTAATCGAAGCAGCCAAGTTTGTCGTATGCGCTTATCTCTTTTAGGGAGAGCGATAAGCGTAAAGTACATAGCAGATTACGATTTCAGAATCCGATCGCGACAGGATCTTTTAATCGCATTCATAGTAGTGACAAGAAGACAGATACGACCAATAAAAAATTATTTCAAAAAACACTCTGAGCGCAAATTATTCTTACTATACTTATTACATGTACTGACTCGGCACCACCGTTGTGGTTTTCTTTGTACTCTACAATGGTATAACAGCTTCGTCACTTGTCGTGCTTATTCTTGAGATACATTTCACTTTGCTGTCTGGAAGGCTCTGAATTTGCTTGGAGTTACGGAAATCAAAGCGCAGTGCATCATCGCAGTGCAAGCGCAGCCCATGCAAACATCAACACATGTGATTCGCTTTACGGGCTTAATTGTAACGTGTACCTGTTGGTCTTCCTATGCTTATTCTTACATTAGTATCGTGCTGAGTACCTCCGGGTGAATTATGGCACGTTTTCTGACTCTTCATCTTGGCGATCCAAATTTAACGAACAACACGTTTGTCCTGTCGTAAAGCCGTGATGTAACCCAGCTTTTTTCCTAGCCGCCATCACGGCATTGCCTAGCGCTAAGATGTTTCTTTCAGTCGTGCCCTGTGGGTGATTGGAATAGAGAAAAAAGTATTACGCCGTACTAACAAAGGCGGTGGCAGCTTTTGTTTTATCGACATGAGCGGTTGGGCCTGTCTCCGTAATCACTTCGTCACAGAGCAACTCTACCTATCGCTCGACTGGGAGTCGTGGGAAAGTTTGGCATTAGTAACTCCTTCTGTGCTTACTCTGCATCTCTCTCTACCTCCTTTGGACCGGCTGCCGCGGTCACAGTGACCACTCCTACATTTGTTCAACGGTAGATGTTCTTCGCGAGTAGACTTCGTAACGAGCGACCACCTGGCAGGCTGAATCACTCATCCGTATTGGAAATCGTCTGTGCCAAACCTTTAATTTTCTACCGCTACTAGCACACAGTGCCCGCGACATGAATTTGTCTTGTGAGCCAAAAAGTGACAAGATAGGAATGCGAAAATATTGGACTGCGTAAAGCCACCTCAACCGTATAGTTCATTATTAGCCTTGGCGCAAGCTATACAAGCGTCTATAATATTGTAACTCTAGAATACAGAGTATCAAGCTGTAAAATTGTCTGTATACGGACGACGTCCTCACACATGTGCTAAATAAAACACGGAGTGCGGTTGGAAAACAAAGTAAGAGTGCCATAGCAGATCTGGCTTTAGTTACAATGTCTGTTTTTTTGACTAATCTATCTCTTTGAAATGAGGTTAGTAATTTATTTTAATCTGTTCGAGTATTTCAGGCTAGCCTTGATTGCACGTTGAGCCCGATGGCTTAGCGCATTCGTGTGCGCCTTGCGACTGCAGGAGGCACGTAGCTGCACGGGTTCGATCCCCGCCATTGCACATTTACATTGATGGGGTCCGTCTTACGAAGTAATGCAAAAAGCGCTACCGTGGACGTTAAATGTTTGGTGATGGTCAGTCCTAAAAAAAGTCTTGATTGCACGTAGGTCATTCACACCACTGCAAAACTGTACAAATGCTGTTAATGTTTCACAAACTGGCAGCTAAAAAAGGTTTAAGTATGCTCTTACGATTATTCCACAAATAAATGTACATATCGTGAAGATTTTGCCCTGTAAGTAAGAACCTAATGTACTACAACCGTAAAATCCTGTTTCTTTAAAATCATATTTCCTTAATGTACGCGCTCAGATAAACACGCTCTTAAATTTTTTCGCTTTTAGAAATCAAGCATGTACACATTTTTACAGTATTTTTCTAAAACATCTTAGATTTATTTTATCAACCTATATGTATAGTATGTGCCGTGAACCTGACAAATGCATACTAGTTCTCTGTTTTTAATAAGTTTAGATGATAACGATAAAGGGCCGTGAAGGCAACTATATGATTTACTATGCTAGTGGAGATCCCGTCAATTAGGTGTCACATTGCTATAATAGATGTCTTTTCTTAGTCCCGCACATGATCAGGCGAACAACACCAGAAACTGCACAGTCGAGTTGAGCCCTCAGCAAAAGTACAGTTTCCTATGTAGTACAATTCTACTCAGCATTTGCGTCCATATGATCATTTACAGTGTCTCTTTAAAATCCAGGTTAGGGCACATCGGCCAAGCTGTAGTGATTGCCAGTTAATTATCAATTATTGTTTGTCTATATATAAACGTCACTCTTCGGGAATAATCTAAGGCGCATTCTGGCATATAGCGCATGAACAATAGTCGGCCTCTGTCCGTTCGTGTTTGTAATTGCTATGATTAAAAAAAACTGAACATTCGAGGGATAATGCAACACATTTCAGATATCATTATTTATTTAAGAATTAGAATCAGTTCATAAGAGTCTATCCTGCACAGTACGTGAGGGATATCGTGGGTCTTGATATTTAGGCAGTTTGCTACCTAATCAGTTCGGTCTTCCACTTGCCATATCTACGACCAATAATAACTTCCACCAATTTCCCTCTTTGTCGATCAAATCTTTCGCTCTAACAAGCGCCTTTTTTGTTTTTTGAAGCTGAATATACAGAATTAACCAGAAGGGCTCCCGTTCACTTTAACCTTGTCAAAAATGCAATTACGTCTGGATTTCGTGGTGAACAGTTTGAAATTACATCAAATTATATCAAATTTTGATGGAGCACGCAACATAAATGCTAAGCAAGCCATCTGCGCTGAAATTGAATTCCTATCATCCGGCTTCTGACCATTTAACCAGCTTAAGCATATTGAGTAGCAATAAAAAATTCAAATCCAGGTTCGAACTGTTTTAGCTAAGACAGCCATTTTTCCTAGGACTTTTTGAAACATTAAAAACACAATGTTTGTGTCTGTCAATGAAAATGAAAACTCGAAGTACATAAGAAACATATGCATTTATTCCACATTGTTATATGGTGCATTGAGCTCACTGCATCGGGCCAATAGTTCAATTTCCACTCCGAGACTCTGACTTATCGAAGCAATGGAAACATTAGTGGCTACAATGTCCTGGAAGAACCAAGTTATAGCAACCGAATGGTGATAGTAGGCCCGGGGGAAATGTACGACCGGCCGCTATAAAACTGTGTGCATAACAATGGCTAGCGATTAGCTTCTTTCCTCCTGTACCAGATTGGGAATTGGCTTCGGTTAGGGTGCAGGCGGAACGAAATGGTTTTATGCACCGTCGGTAAAACACCTTCTTTTAGAAGGTATTCACCACGAGTCGTTTGCTCCACTACCACCCGTTTGCACTACCACCAGGACTAGGAATAGGAAGTGTCTTATAGTATATAGTTCGCTCACCGTTTGGAGGCAGTCTATATAGGCATAGTCACTTGGTTCGGTGAAGTTGGCAAATAGCGGATAAGTAAACGCCAACGCATTTAGTGCCACCCTAACTCCACCTAGGTAATGCCTTTACTTTTGCCCGTTGGACCAACCTAAAGCCTTCATCACGCTGGCCCAGCTTAAACATAAATGGTTAGTCGAGCGCAGAGTATTGATAACGAGTACGGAGGGTATGGTGATGTCACTAGAAAGCAGATGGTTATTGTGTTAATCGAATTATGACAACGTTCCTCTAGCTTTCGAGCTTAACGTAAAAACAGATAATCATGAACGAAGCTGAAAGTGAGAGGAAGAAACGAAGAGAAGGATACTTTAAAAGAAAAATAATGGATCGTCCTTTCTCTCTTGAAAAACAGGGAAGAAGCCTTGGCTCACTTGCCATAATGAAGGAATGGGAAAATGACAGTCGATGTGAAACACGCTAGGGACCTAGAGACCGTGAGAGAGAATGAGAGATAGAGATGCCTTAAAGAGGCCAAAACGAGACAGGAAAGTTGAACCGATGGCAAGACGTGCGGAAGAGAAGGATAAGGACGAAAAAAGAGGTTTGTATGAATAATGCGTCACACAAATACAGCTATAGGTTTCGCGTGCAACTGGCCGACACATCTCCGTGCTATTCTCTGGCTGCGTGTTTGGTCTGCCCCACTATATGCCAGCCTTTCAGACGTTAAACACAGACAGAGGTTAAACGAAGATCGCGCAACGGCAAAAACGATTCTAGCTTAAAGCTTGACAGTTCTAGAAGAACTAGATGGTGTGCAGGGAGAACGAAGGAGCAAATAGGAAATAGTGTTTAGCACACCAATATATTTTTTAAACCTCGAGAACCAAAGCGGGGTCGCTGTTATACTGTGTAAGTGCATTTTTCCCGAGTTTGCCTGGGCTGACAGAAACAAATGAACCTCTTGTTCGGCTTGAGCGTACGTACTTCAAAGACCGAACAATATACACGTGAGTTTGAGTATATATTTTCCTTGTATGTATCTGATGATCAATAAACAGCTTTTTTCAAAGTCGGTTACGACTCGAAAAATGTCCGGCGGTGGTCGCGGTAGTGCTAGCAAAAAAAGGAATACCACTTTGGATTTCCGGTAACGACATGCCATGGATAAGCCGCTTACATAGGTTATTGAGCTATGATATAGATCACCCGAACAATCCCCGATTGTCTCCTGGAACAAAAACAAAGTTGAGCAGCCTCTTCAGGTAAAAAACATATTATATACTATTATATATATATATATATATATAT